>JAJOZX010003776.1:0-142500 GCA_023014485.1 Bathynomus jamesi | reverse complement strand
CTTGCACAGCGTATCACATTCAAATCAACCAGTTCAAATTAGATTTGTCTCTTCACTCGCGTTACTTTATACACACCCTGTGCTACACTCAAAATAAAACCTTCAAAATTTAGAACTTCTAACTTCTTTTTGAGGGTGCATTCTTGGGGAAGTTTTTCCTTGTTTTGGGTATAAAAACTTCTTGTCAGATAATATAATAACGTCTTTTAATGATAAATAACTTCTTTAGATTGAAGAAATGGACTTCAAAACTTCTTTTTGGAGTGATTTGGGACAATAGAAGATAATATTTCTATGTAGAGAAGGTTGCGGGAGAGTCTTTGTTTTCTGTATACCGTCATTCTCTCGGCGTAACAATCAATCGACAATTACTGTGGGTCAGATTAAGTTAGGCTTGGTTAGGTTAAGTTATTTTATTAGAAGTTGACGGAATGTCCCATCGACCAAATGGGTAGAGGTCTATCAACAGATACCAAGTTACAGTTCTGTACGCAATCTACAGATCATAGAATTCATTGTGATATTTAGAGATACATAAATACTGTAAATATGTATTGTTCACTGATTCAGATTTAGCTATCTTGAATTGAAAAATTGTTGGAGAAAATGTAACCATAAATTTGTAGTGGACTGTGAAGCAAACTAAATTAAAATAGAAATGATTTACAATGAATGCTAAAAAAAAACGAAAATCACATACGATTTGGGTAAACACACATGGTAAACATGTACTGATTTCCGGAAGTAGATGACGTGGGAAACTGCTAACCAATCTCGTACCTAACCTAACGTATACTTAATTCGGGCATAAGATTCACCGTGATTGGTATCACGGATGAAATGGGTGTGGCTTTCGGACTTACCAAAAATTTGGTGGTCGGGAAACTACATATTGGCTGTAAGTTGTTTGTAATGTAAAATAAATATATAAAATTAACAAAGATTGAATTAACCTGTTAATTTCTCCTAAAACACTTCAATAAAAGTTGGTCTTAAATTTTAAGCTAAAATTTAGGTTAACAGAGCGGTTTGTAAATAATTACAAGCCATATTATTTAAATCTAAAACTGCAAGTTACATAATCCTTAACTGAAATAATACTTGAAAATTGTTGAGTAATACAGTATATAAGTAGAACGATTTCAAAAGAAATGGAACTTGCCTTATTTTCTCAACTGTATACGAGTGTATCTGAATACCTGTGTCAGCACGACTTAATACAGATAAATATATAGAATTGGCGAATTTGTTTAGTAAAAAATATAAAAAATATTGAGAATAATTTATCAGAATTTGTATGCCAAATAGTTTCCTATATTATCCAATTGTCAAATATATTTAAAACAATAAATTTAAAACTTTTTTAAATACTTTTAATCACTTTATTTAAGTTATAAGTTACCTTATCAAAATAAGTGACACTAAAATCACGATAAATTTCTGCAAATACACTGGAGGAAATATTTCACAACATATCACAACAACATACATTGTCCGATTCTTTCAGCTATACGGTTGATCACACACATATACAACGAATAAATATATATCTCTAGATATTTCTTCTCTACAGGGTGATACAGTCAACAGAATTTTCGATGCACTACTGTTCATTCTGTCAGGAAGTGAATTGAAACAGGTGCCAAGAAAGCGTTCATTAAGCTAGCTCCCTCCCTTCTTAAGGGTTCTGCCAACTCAATTCCAACGTTTTTTTTCTTTGTACTAATGTTTTTTTTAACACTCCGCATGGTCTTTACTTCTAAACTGTTATTAACTTGAATTATTTGGACTGCTTATTATTTTTAGGAGCTTTTGGTTTTTTATATTCGTTTGCTTTTATATTTCTCTACGCGTCAGATGTTTTATTTACTATAAGCGGCTTGCGCTTTCTATCATTCAATGTAATTATTATATATATATATATATATATATATATATATATATATATATATATATATATATATATATATTGTGAGCCATGACGTCATCATGCGCCATGTCTTTATAGAAGTTATTTGTGAATAATAATTTAAAACTTATCAGCGCGTGAATAATCCTACATTTTTAAATGTTATTCACTAAATAACAGTTCTCATGTTAGCTTCCACTCAGGTGGGGAATTTAGCCATGTGGCGGGAGTGAGGGGGGGGGGGATACTGGCTGGTCCACCAGGATGCCGGTGTGAATGAATGTGTAATACTTCGGTTTCTACCTTTTTCTTCATCACCTTTTTATATTTTATATCGGAGCATGTCTGCCTTCTCACCCCAACTCATTGGGAAATGAGTTTTTGATAATGTATGTATGTATGTATGTATGTATGTATAAATAATGCATGCAATCCTCCTTAGAAAGTATAAAACGTTTACTTAATTATATAGTAGAAGTGAACTGAGAGAGAGAGAGAGAGAGAGAGAGAGAGAGAGAGAGAGAGAGAGAGTTACAAGGAGTTACAAAAACAAGACGGAGACTCAAAGACCTTTTGGTTCACTCGGAAAAGTTCCTGCTATAGTCTGGAAGCTGGACCTCATGACCCAAAATTCTCGGTTAAAGTTTTTTCCCTGCTGATTGTTCATCTTTGGGGCGTATATAATGAGATCCAGGGGTGTGTGGAGGTTACACCCTTGGGCAATTTGAGATATACAAGATGGCCACCAAGAATACGAAAATATACCCGAAAATCAGTTTTCGACATTTCTTCACAACCACACATCATGCAAATACAAATAATACATGCTTTTCTATGTTTTGGGCCATGGCAAATCTAATTTCATGATCATTTTAACTCTAGGATTGATTAAAATCAATATGGCGGCCATATTGTCATTAAAAATGTATTTTACAGGGCTGAATAGGGCCAAGTATTATGCATATCAATGTTTAAAAAACCACAGAGGCCTATCAATGCCCTGGTATCTGCCAAATATATGCACATTACCAATTATATGAAGGAGAGAAGACTAATGTTTTTATTCTTTTCCAGGTGATTGATGGACGAGGCGTGCATATTCAAGTTTCGATATGGGGAGGAGTGCGATGACGGTATAAAGACTTCCTGTAACCATGGGAATTCACGTATTCACTCTATAATCAAGGCCAGCAGGACCTATGGGGATGGACTATGTACACAACTTGAACAGCAATTAGCAGACAATGAGGAGCTAAAGATACATTTCCATAAAAACTGTGTCTAGATATGCATCCGTAACTAATTTTGCGAAGCACAAGTTAGATGTTGATGAACCGCAAACAATGAAGAAACTTCGTCGGTCTCGAAACCCATTTGATTTCACGAAGCAGTGTTTATATTGTGGGAAGGCCTGTGATATCGAGAAAGACCCAAAATATCCTGATAGGTGGCGCCCAGCATATCTCTGTCGCACTACCCATTCACTGAAGCAGGATGGGAAACCCTATAAGGATTATTTACTTGATAAATGCAATGCTCGCGCCGACCCCTGGGCGATTGAAGTCAGAGTGCGAATAGACAGCTGCATCAGTGACCTTCACGCAGCGGATGCAAGGTATCACAGGGATTGTATTTGTAAATTTCTGGGTAACAAGAACATCTTATTGGATAATCAGTCTCCTTCAACTTCTAAAGGAGAGGATGATCAGGGACTGAAGTAGTGAAGTATATTATAGATGATATGTTAGGTGATAGGACACGCATATGGAACTCGGTTCAGTTACACCAGGAGTATATCGATTACTCTGGTTACAAATTGAGCCGCACTGGTTAGTTGATGAACTCCGCAATTACTTTAGTGGTGAATTATTAGTTCTCTCTTCACCTGGCTGTGCAAATATCATCACATTCAATAACAATGCTTTAGTCAATCTAAGGATGCGTAAGGATGACGATGTAGATGATATGACCAGAGCTGGGCAATAAATACATTGAATGTATTTAAATACTAAATACTAAATACATGGGAAAAATGTATTTAAATACTAAATACTAAATACATTTTACGAATGTATTTAGATACTAAATACAAAATACATCAATTGTATTTAAATACATTTGTAAATACATTTTAAATTGTTATCTGCAGATATATCACTGTTTGATTCACCGGATTTGCTTGTTGAAGCCATGACACGCACACGATAAAGAAATCAACCGCTTTCGACTAAGAGTGGCACACAACTGATTGAACTGACACGTTGAAACATGAACCATGCTGTACTACACTGTCGACGCGTCGTACTGTGCTAGTACAGAACGTGTATTAAACCAGTAAAAGTATTTACATTTTTAGATTTTGAGTATTTAAATACATTGTATTTAAATACTCATTAAAGTATTTAAATACTATATTTAAATACATGAAAAACGATGTATTTATAAATACAGTTCTAAATACACAAATGTATTTAAATACGTATTTAAATACAAATGTATTTAAATACTGCCCAGCTCTGGATATGACCCATAGTATAAAAACTGTAGCCAAGCAGATTGTGACGGAATGCAAGGCAGTGCATTATGATAAAACCACATATATGAAGCATATTGACACTGATTTAGCTGCAGACTCTGTTTCACCAACTTTGCAATCACTACTAACAGCTGTGTCTCAGAAATTACACAGGACTCTCCCAGCTCTTATGAATGGAAACATCGTGACTAGTGTGGTGATTAACCAACTAACATTTCTGCAGGTAGCTCTTGGTGTGTTACTTAGGGACTCTAAATCAATCATTAATCATATGTATGACTACAGGGCCACTTGCAGCTACAGCGAGGTTCTGCGTTTCAAGAAGTCGGCCGCCGCCGCAGCAGCTGCTGACCCAAAGCTACAAGGAATTCACAGTGCAGACCATGGTCTGGTTCAGATCATGGCTGACAATTTTGATGCAGACATCTCCTGTCCCAATGGCAAGTTGTCTACACATTCCCTTGCCATGATTGTGACGCAACCATCCCATGATGATCAAGATGATGAAGTAGAAACTATTGTCCGACTGCGTAAAGCAGACATGTCCCTCCCCGTGGAAGATGAACAGTTCGAGGAATTACCACATATGGAGTTCCAAAGAAAGCCTGACATGCCAGATAAGCCAGAGCCTAATCTCACTAATGATCTCCAAACCTTACAGGATGTAGCCTCCAGGAGGGCTGAAGAGACCGATTTAGGTTTTACTCATGACATTCTCACAAACGAGAAGTGTCCTGAATTCCTGGGATACAACACAAAGTTATGTCGTGATGAAGGCCACACCAAGAAACCTAAAACGAAAGTTGTATATCTCCCACTCATAGACAGGCCGCCATCCGATCCAGAAACAATGGCAACAGCAATACTCAAGGCAAAGAGAGTTTCTGCCGAGGTTGGTTAGGAATTTGTGATATTTACTGCTGACCAACAACTCTACAGAGTGGCTCTGCATATCGTCTGGCAGGATCCAGACAGATTCAGCAATATGTATTTGAGATTAGGTGGTATGCACCTACTGATGAGCTACATTGGGAGCATTGGGACCCTCATGGCAGAGACTGGCATTGTGGAAATATTGAGCACTACATTTGGTGGTGTACTTAAAATGTTAAGCGGGAAAAAGTACCCTGACAATGTGCGGGCATTGAAAATGCTAACAGAGGAGGTTTTGTGTCCGGTCTTCGACAAGTATGCCACAGATAGCATGGCTAGATGATCTCTCGTCTAGAAGCATCACTGCTAAGTTGTGGATCGACTGCTTGGTGAGACCAGTGTTCTGTGTGCTTAAGTATATTAGAGCAGAGAGGGAGGCAGACTGGGCACTCCATCTTGCAGTAGTCAGTAAGATGATGCCCCTCTTCTTTGCTGCTAGGCACACCAATTATGCTCGATATGGCCTGTATTATCTACGCTCCATGCAAGCCATGCCAAATGATGTGCGCAAACATTTCATAGGAGGGCAACACACCATGCATCACTTAGCCGGGGTCTTCAATGGAATATGGAGTGACATGGCCATCGAAAGCACGTTTATGAGATATGGTCATAGCAGAGGTGGGATCATAGGTATCACTCTCAAGTCAGACTCTGTGAAGACGTGAGCATACAGCTTACACCTGTTGGAACTGAGCATTGACCTTTTGGATCCAGAAAAACACCCTGATGCACTGGTGAACGTAGTCACGGGTAAAGTTCTCACACATCCCTCGGTGAATGTGTTCAGCGCAGTAAAGCTGGAAAAAGCACAGATGGAATCCTTTAAGCAGAGCTGGCCAAATGGATTTCATGAACCTCTTCCTAAAGTTGTCAACACAATGTCATTAACACGCAAGCATATCAAGCTAGATGACAATAAAGTCTTTGACATTGAAACCATTTATGCCAGAGCCATGGGTTTGCAACGCAGTGCCCGTAATCCAGACATAAATCATTTGCTCTCTCATGAGCTAGCCCCTCATCCAACCTCAATGTTTGATGAGGCTGGACACATGCGTGAGGCAAAGACTAAATCAAATCTGAAGAAAGCACTAAAGGTGCATGTATCAGGAAGGCTTGCACTGAAAAACATTAAAGTCGCTTTTCTTGATGGTTGCGCTGTTCTTTGGGTGGTGCCATTGCCTGCTAGTGGTACAGTGAAGGACTATTTGGATCTGTTCCGAAGCTACATCGCCAATCAGCTGAGGAAGAATGATGTCTGCCTTGTGGTTGACAGGTACAAAGAAGGAAGCATCAAAGAGTCCACGCGTTAGGGTAGAGATCAGGGAGTGTATTCATTACGTGAATCTACTCGTCTGCCACCACAAAAGGTCATCCTGACTGTTTCCACAAACAAGTCCCAACTCATTAATCTCATTTGTACAGACCTCATTTCGCACTCAGATGACATCGCACCCCACAAGCTTGTCATAACAGGAAGTGACCCTGTGCCTGTAGAACTTGCCAATGGAATAGTGATAAGACGACATGACATGGCTACAAACCAAGAGGAAGCTGACACTATAATCATGCAACAACTGGTTAAAGCAGGTAGTCAGGCAACTCTTGTGGTGGCAGATGATACAGACATCTTCGTTCTCTTATTACACTTTGTGTGTAGTGGGGATATTACTTGGCCCGTCATGATGATGTCTCCCATACAAGGCCGGGCTGTGATTGACATCAACTCCACAGCACTCAAGCACCATGCCATTATTCCTGACTTGCTGGCTGCTCATGGAGCAACCGGTTGTGATGCCGTTGCAACTTTCTTCGGAATAGGTAAGGGCGTAGCCTTGAAGGTTCTGTGTTCTGGTGCTCATCGCCTCAACTACTTAGGGGACACAACCAAGACCATGCCAAATGTATTTTGGCTTGCTATGGGCAGTCGCGATGTCAGTCGATGACAGAAGCACGTCTAAAGGTATGGTCCGCCAAGGTGGGCAAGAGTATGGCTGCTGGTGCTCCAAAAGCACAGACTCTGCCTCCCACCAATGAGGCATTCCGGGAGAATGTGGCACGAGCGCACCTCCAGGTTGCTATATGGCGCAACACACTTGAGTTGGACCCACCCGTTCTCGACCCAACTACACACGGTTGGTCAAAGGAAGATTGGTCTAACTGTCTGGCCACAACAACAGTGCCCAGTGACACACCTCTGGCTCCAGCAGAGTTACTGAAACTCCTCAAGTATTCGTGTAGCAGTGAGCAGGCTTGCAGCAGTCAGCGATGTGGCTGCAAGAACAATAGCTTAGCGTGTACAATATTCTGTGATTGCCAAGGAGGCAATGCGTGTTACAACGAGTACACTATACAGTAGGGTGACAATAAAAATCGAAAGTTGGAGTTTTTTATTGGCCATTTGTTCAATGCTGCTACTACATGAGAAAACAATGTACTGTAAATATTAAGTCATTCAGATAATATTTAAGGGTGTCTCAAGTGAGGTAAATAATTCTCCTTATAACAAAAATTAATTATTCATTACCTAGTAAAAATAAATTAATATTTTTTTTAATTAATGTAAATAAACGTTAGTTTTAGTTCATAAGGTTTAAGTGCAGGCGTACTCCAATCGTAATAAGTAAATAATATATTTACTAAATATATTCCAGGGTGTCTTTCATTCAATTGTAGACCACCCATTAATTCTTGCTTTTCCTCAAGCCATACCCCTTTTTCAATGTACCAGGCTGAAACTTCCTATGATCCTCAACAACCTGCAAGAGATGTTGGCGCTGTTCTTCATTCTTCGTAATCTTTGTATTGAAGGCCTGGATCAAGGCAATTCCCCTCTCTGCCATGTCATTGACGACTTTTAGTCCTTCAACTATAGTCAAACCAGTCTTGAAATCTTCGTCGTCCGGCCAGGTCTCTGGTTCCTTGGACAAGAAACCATCATTAATTTTTAGAAGTTCAAAGAGAAGCTTTGATCCTTTCGAGGCAAAGTCCGAGAGCTGCTTTGTTGAAATGGAAGAAACAGCAGGTATTGGGGCTCGCTTTGGAGGATCTTCAGCAGCTTCTTTTTCGAGGATTGATCGAGCGATATTCTTTTTCGTCGTTGCATTGATACCTTTATCAAAGAGTGCGAGACCAATCAAGTACTCGCTGAGGTACCATAAGTGACGACCGAGGACACTAAGGCAGGATGCTGAGATCTTTTCATCGTGGTACTTTGCTAGGTCTTGAAGAAGCTTCAAATCGTTCGCGGGAGCAGATGAAGGACTGCTGGCCGTGAACCACGCGCTGACATATAACTCCAGGGCAAAAAATACAAATCGTTTTAAGCCAGACATTTCACGAGTTGTAAGTCTGAACTGATGGGAAAGCAGCAGGATTTTTAATGAATAAATTACTTTTGCCATCCAACGTGCTCGGTGAAGTGCTCCAGGTCGCCGAAACCTAAAGTTAGGTAAATTACCTCCAAGGATTGTAATCGACAACTCCAAGAATTCACGGTAATCATCCCTCGGCTGATGTTTTGTCAGATATAGATTCCAGCAAGCGATCAGTTCTTCTCGATTCTCATTCAGACTCGATGGAAGGTCTGACAGGGTCTTGTACTTATCTTGGCAAATTGTATTCCACGTCTCTTTGAAGCGGGAGAATAGGAGGATATCTGGACCAGATGATGGTCCCATGCATTCCATGTACGCCTTCTCAACGACAAGTTCTAGGATGTGATGGCGACATGCAAGGTATAAGAGTCGGCGGCCGAGTTTCTGCTCCAAAATTACGCATGCCCCAGACAAGTAACCAGTATTTGAAGCTGTAGTGTCGAAGCTCATAGCTGATACCTTTTCTGACACATTCCATTCTTTGAGCGCAGCATGTACCACCGAGGCGATGACCTCACCCGTTCCTGATGTCAGCTTAGGTACACCCAAGAGCTTCTCGGTATCAACTCCGGTTACGAAAATGGCTAGTCGGTCACACCGACCACCTTCATCGTCTGGTAGAATTTTTCCGTCCCAGTGAACAGTGAGCACTTCGTTGGGTGTGAACCTTTGTTTAATCTTTTCTGCCGTCGCCGAACGGAGCCTTTCTCGTGATTTTCTAATGGTTTCATAGTTGAGCGCGAGTTTTTGTGAGTTATGGCCGAGGCTTCTAGCCGTAGCGTCGATAATCCGGTGTGCTGAACGATGACTGATTCCTGTGCGATCCAATGTACTTGCCAATTCGGGAGTGATGACTTGGATAGTGCCACGAGCATAACACTTGCGTTTTTCAGGAGAGGCGGGCGGTGAGTCTTCAGATGATGGCGCAGAACTTGGTGCTTCAGACGTAGAAGAAGATTCCTGCTCAATATTTTCAAAAGTAATATTGGCTTGAGGTTGGTGCTGAGCTAGGCGTCTTTCAGTTTGTTCCCGACGCATGACAGAATGAGCCATTTTCTTGTCAACTCCTCCCATTACTCCCCTCCTCCCTTTTTCTCGCTGAGCAATAAGGAAGGCTCGATCTTCTTCGATGGTCAAAAGTTCCATCGCTTTAGGGTGGGCGACATCGAAAAGATTTTCCAAATTATCACGGAACTCATCTTCTTTTTCAGCTGGGTTTTCGTAGCGCGAGCACGATTTTTCTGGAGAAGCTTCCAAGTAAGAAAAAGATCTACCACTTTTCGACCAATGCTCTTCTCTGTGATGGTAGGTATCCGGGATTTCTCCCAGTAACCAATGACTGATGATGCCACCTCCTCGCTGAGTCGTTCACTGTCTTTTTGTGCTCTATGTGAAAGTGAAAAAACAGGCGTAAAACGTCTCCAATTGAAGGAAGCCGTGCGCCCTTGATCTCGGGTATGGGATGACCAATGAGCCAAATTTGACTCGCTGTGCGGGTAGTCGCCATTGGGCCTAAGAAAAGAAAAGAAACGTATATTAAATTAAAATAAGAATCAAAACATTAATTTTTTTCATATTATGATTCCATTTTTAAAGATCTCATTTATATTGTAATATATATATATATATATACACAGGGCCGTCGAGAGCCATTAACGGGCCCCAGGGCTAGCAAACATTACGGGCCCCCACACCAAGTGTCAAGACATTATATATATGCAATAAATCTATTAATATATATATATATATATATATATATATATATATATATATATATATATATATATATATATATATATATATATATATATATATATATAACTTTAATAATATAATATTTAACTTTATAAAAATTAAGTAATTCAATAGTTCAAGTGTTTCAAACCTCTTCGTGCAACACCCAAAACACAAGTGAGAGATTTGGTTAAATTTTTCTCAAGTTTATTGACCTTGGCTACTTTCGATCATATAATACCACAAAGCGTGAGAACGGAAGTTACATTTGAAAAAATGTGTCAGATTGATGAATTTTAGTGTTGACTTTTAGGATACTCAGATATTACATGTAAGAAATTACATGTAAGGAGCTCTGAATGAAAAAAACGTCACAATTTCTTAATGATTATTATGATCCTTATTTATTTTTTTACGATTTTTTTTATTCTCCTGCGGGCCCCCAGACACCCGGGCCCCGGGGAACTGGCCCCCCCTGACCCCCCCCCTCTCGACGGCCCTGTATATATATTATATACTCGTATATATATTATCATAGGAAATCAAATTCAGTTCCAAATTTATATAATTTAAACATCAAACTATGCCAACAATTAATGAAACTTTTCTAGAACAATTTCCAATAATAATACGTACAAATAATCAATGTATCAAAATAAAAAATATTACCTTAGATATCTTAAAAGAATCGGGAGAGAACTTCTAAGCGTTGTTTTCAGTCAGGCAGTCGTATGCAAAATGAACTTGAAGCACCAAAAGCTGATCATCCAAAGATTGATACACATCATATTATTTAACGATTTATTTATGAAAATTTTAATTTAATGAAATAAATTAATCGATTTGCATAATCTATAGTATGAAATAAAGGAAACAATTCTATTAAATTATATAATACACTTGCATTCTCGAAACATTTTTGTTTTTGAAGCGTTGTCGAAACTCGTTCATTCTTGAAATTTCTTCCGCGCGACAGTTTCATTCATGTGACTCGAGGCACCCCTAAATGCTTTCCGAATTCCATGAGATTTCGTCTACGGTGTTTCCTCATAGGGTGGCATCATTGGACAAATGGCCGGCAAATGTTTTTGAATTTCAAATTTTATCCCTATAAGAAGTTGTCACCCTACTATTCAGGTACAACAAATTGAAAATGATGAACTTGCTAACAGTGACTAATGGATAATAAACATTGTAATTTTTATTTTCATGATTATATAGGGGTTTCTTGAGATGCTACTATTGCAATCTACATTTGTGTACCTTTGTATTGTTAATTAATAATTGATAGAATTTCTGCTATATCGATGTTTCTGTATTAAACGGCAATCAACGGGAATGGCTATAATGCTGAATTATGTATTATGGTAGCCATCTTGAATTTTGTGTGCTGGAATAATATATTATTGTAAGTAATTAAAATCCATGATGTTGTATATATGTATGTGAATCAGTTTTATCATAACTCTATACTGAACGATGTCACTATTTTTTAATAAATGTGTTACTCAAGTTATATGTGGGTATTAGTGACCATTTTGCGATAAATATGGCCACCATATTGTTTTTTATCAATCCTACAGTTAAATTGATCATGAAATTAGATTTGCCATGGCCCAAAACATAGAAAAGCATGTATTATTTGTATTTGCATGATGAGTGGTTGTGAAGAAATGCCGAAAACTGATTCTCAGGTATATTTTCGTATTCTTGGTGGCCATCTTGTATATCTCAAGTTGCCCAAGGGTGTAACCTCCACACACCCCTGGATCTCATTATATACACCCCAAAGATAAATAATCAGCAGAGAAAAAAACTTTAACCGAGAATTTTGGGTCAGGACAAAAATCTGGGTTGGCTTCCAGACTATTATTAAACTAGTGCATTTTTTAACTATTCTAGCAGTATTAAACTGGATAGAAAAGCATAAGACTCTTTCCCCACCTTCCCCTCCACCTCTCGCCTTTGCGGGTACAAAAAATGTTGAAGAAAAAACCCTGACCCTGGAAAAGTAACCAAGGAAACTTTACAGGAGAAAGGAGAATATGTAAGTTAACTCTACAGTTACTCTCTGTACACAAGTAGTATGATGGCACTTGGTCCGACAGAGTGGATCAATTTGAAAATTTCCTCCTCAAGTTCCTCACCGTCTTTCATGAGGGGTCCCCCTCCTCCACGACAAATATGTAGATCAGTGGTGCACAAACTTTTTTGATGTGAGGGCCCGCGGGCCAGGGTTTGTGCATCACTGATGTAGATCGTGTATTGCAGAGAAATACGCAATAAAGGGGAAAACATAGAGAATGATTAGAGAATGATGAACGACAACACGCGTAAAAGATTAGTTGTCCTGACCGAAGCACACCTCAAAACTTTAAATACTTTGTCTAAATTAATCTCGGACTACATCATCATTAGGTTTTCATTTCATCTATAGTTCATATTTTAAAAACTGTTTACTTCATTAATTCATCTATGAACCATTTAATGTTTGCAAAGTTAGTGTACACACACACACACACACACACACACACACACACACACACACACACATATATATATATAATATATATAATATATATATATATATATATATATATATATATATAAGGGTGGTCCAAATTTAGGGTAAAAATTTGAAAGTTGTCTGAACCTAGCGAGCACATGGTGCTCTCGTTGCACTTCATATATAATAGCTTTGTTTAAAATTTGAAGAAACTTGGATGATATTTAGGGGTCCCGCAAAACGCTTAGTTAATTTAGTCTCATAAAATTCTAGCAAAACAGTCAATTTCTTTTAATTCTCTGAAAATTATTAGTTGTAGCCTATATCTTTTTATACTTACGCTTATGAGACCTAATTTCGTTTTTTTGTGTCCACAGGTAGTGTTTTTGATTGGATAATGGATATAGTGACACGAAGTGGGCCAGCCTTTTGGCTTGTTGGCCACCCAGACCCAGATATCACTGGTGCTCGATTGCCTTCCAGAGGCCAAGTGCTTAGGAAATATTACTTCCATCACTCTGTCATGAAGCAAACGAAAGCAGATGCTGCAAAAGCATCTATTCAAGCAGTGCTAGAGATATGGGAAAAGGCTAAAATTCCAACATCAACCCTGGCTTACAGCAAAGCCAAACTTTTGAAAATGATTGATGAGTACGACAAGCTCAAGAAAAACCGCAATCGAGACTCCGAGACCTGTCGTACTCAAGAGGCAATGTTCCGGGACCAGCTCGAGGATCTCTTTGATGTGGCTCGGAAGGATGCGGTGATTATCATGTCAAATGAAGAAGATAAGGCCTTCCTGGTGAGCCAAAGGGAAGATCGAACATCATCCTCCATGACCGGGATCGATGTTATTCACACCAAAGTCAGCGCGGAAAAGAAGAAACGAGAGGTGATTAAGCAACAGAAGGAGAGAAGTGAAAATGAGAAGAAGGCGTTATTTGAAGTCTCTGATTCCTCGCAGATGGCACTGGCTTCCTCCTCAGAAACAGATACAGAAGAGAATGACGCCGAGTTTACGCTCAAAGATGGCAGGTCACTGCAACGAAGGAAGGAGAATCGACGTGTTCTGCTTAGCCCAAAAGTGACTGCAGCCATGGATCGGTTCAACATCTCCGACAGGGCCACCATGGGCCTTTCGGGAGCCCTAGCAAAGTCATCGGGGCAGAACCTGAAGAAGATGACGCTCTCACGAAGTTCAATTCGACGACACAGGATGGCCATTAGGGAAGCATTCGTAAAGACAAATAAGAACCTGAACCTCCCTCCCAAAACCCCACTCCTCCACCACTGGGATTCGAAGCTTCTTCCTGATGTGTCCAAGTCCGAGAAGGTTGACAGGATTGCCATCCTGGTCACAGGAGGCAACCAAGAGATCTTTTTCGGGGTCCCCAAGATTGGCAGCAGCACAGGTGTGACCCAGTCGAACGCTTGCATCACTGCTCTTCAGGAGTGGAACCTCATGGATCATGTGCGAGGCTTGGTGTTCGACACCACGGCGGCCTCAAACACTGGTCTGTCCGAGGGAGCTTGCACGAAGATACAGGCTGCCATCAACCGGGAGATTATTTGGATCGCTTGCCCTCACAATATCCTTGAAGTTGTTCTCTCTGATGTCTTCAAGAAGGAGTACGGACCATCCAGCGGCCCCAATATCCCCTTGTTCATGCGGTTCCAAGAGCAGTGGAGATTCATTGATGGAACCTGCTGGGAGCCAGCAACGCACGATGAGAATATCGTGGAAGAATTCTCTGGTCCACTGGCAGGATTCAAAGAAAGGGCGCTGAAGGACCTGAAGGTGGCAATCGAGTCAAAGGCTCACCTCAGGGACGATTACAAGGAACTCCTTGTCCTGTCACACCATCTTGGGGGAAATTTTAGAGGGAGGTATGAAGATTAAGGCATCTGGGGCCTTCCACCAAGCCAGATGGATGGCAAAGGCCATTTATGCTCTTAAGATCTTCCTCTTCAGAGAGCAGTTCACCCTCACTGCTCACGAAATGTGTGCGGTGCGGAATCTTAGCCTCTTCATTTCTCTGTTCTACACTAGGTACTGGCATCAAGCAACGATCGCATCATATGCCCTCAAAAATTACTTGGATTTCATGAAGGATCTTGAGAGTGGAATTCCGAATCGTCAGCTGGCGAACACTGCCCTCACAACCTTCAAACGCCACCTGTGGTCTTGCATTCTTTGATGACCGGATTGGAGAAGAGGAGAAAGTTGCAATGGTGGAAAATCTCAAGAAGAGAGAGCGGAAGGGACTGAAGAGAATTGATGGCAAGAGATTCTCTCCTCAAACACCGCCTCCTGACTCCGTGACTGCCAAGACCAAGAACATCTTTGACCTCATTCTCCCGAATGGTCGTCAGGAGTCGGAGTCCTTCCTCGCCAAGCCACCTTCTTCTTGGAACAAAGATGAAACCTACCAACAATTCATTGCCTCCGTCGCTTCACTGAAGGTTATGAACGACAGCGCCGAAAGGGGTATTGCTCTGATCATACAATTCAACTCATCCATCACCAAGGATGAGACCCAGAAGCAGTACCTCCTGAAAGTTGTAGCTCAGCACAGGAAGGATATGCCCTTCATGTCAAAAGCTGTCTTCCTGAAATAAACTGAGAATCTACAATGATGCCTTTCCTTTTCCGTGAGCTTATTTGAGATAATTGTGTAAATTTTTTGTGATGACCGGGAAGTTGAAGTTTTGCGGGAACCCTGAATATTGAGATAAGAAATTGAAATTTTGCCTGAAGCCTTGCTTGGGGTACAAGTATTAGAGTGACATGTGTCTACATTAAAATTCTAACTTTTAATTTTTTGGACCACCCTAATATATACAGTATATATATATATGTGGTTATATATATATAGTGGTTTTATATATATATATATATAGTGGTTAAGACGCTGGGCTGCTGATGAGGTGTGGTTCGGATTCCACGTTAAACTGTAGGTCTAAGGTGGAGTGAAAAGCTTGACCTTCATCAGAATGAACAATCCGGGCGGAAGCTAACCAAAAGGTTAACCAAAGGTGAAAGGGTGTTTCAGGTCGACCCTAGAAATATGAAAATTGGCGGAATTTGCAGTTCGTATTTGGTATTTCATGTGGTATTTGATATTTCTAGGGTCGACATGAAACACCGTGTGTGTATATACATATATATATATACGTGGAATCCGAACCACGCCTCATCAGCAGCCCAGCGTCTTAACTACTAGGCCACCTATGGTACCCATTTATCTACCAACCACTTTCTTTATTGTGTGGAAGGATGAACAGCTGGGTTTTGCTGCGCCCCGCTGCGCCCCGGCTGCCGTCGGGTCTCGAACCCGGGGCCGATGGATTCGTAGTCAGCGATGCTAACCACTATACCACCGAGGAGCATAATGTATATATATAAAAAAAATGAATAAAGATTTTGATAATCTCTGTACCTAAAAACATTTTGACTGCAGAAATGTAGGGTAGGGTGGATCGATTTTACATTTCTTTCGATTTCCATATTCTAATAGAGACAAAAACTTGCGCATGCATGAGGAAATAGCCTCTACAAAATCTTAGCTTAATAGGTAATCATCTTCTGCCCCCGGCAGAGCGATGAAAATCATATTTTAGTAGTCAAAAACGTATTTTTAAACCCTAGCCTAGAGTCATAAAATTTTGCGTGTGTTATTTCATGCCTAAGCAACGATATAAATGCTATGGGAAATATATAAATGCATTATTTAAGACAAAGAGCCGATCTGAAAATATGTATAATATGTATAATATTTTCAGATCGGCTCTTTGTCTTAAATAATGCATTTATATATTTCCCATAGCATTTATATCGTTGCTTAGGCATGAAATAACACACACGCAAAAATTTATGACTCTAGGCTAGGGTTTAAAAATACGTTTTTGACAACTAAAATATGATTTTCATCGCTCTGCCGGGGGCAGAAGATGATTACCTATTAAACTACGATTTTGCAGAGGCTATTTTCTCATGCATGCGCAAGTTTCTGTCTCTATTAGAATATGGAAATCGAAAAAAATGTAAAATCGATCCACCCTAATGTAGGGGGGAACTCACGGTATTGCTCTCAAATTAGCGGGTAAGCTTCTCAATTCTAATGAAACTAAACGTTTGTCATTCAGGTGTATTGTTAATTTGTCGGATGGAGTGTCACTAACGCATTTCAAAGTAATTCAATCGACTCCTTTAAAAGAGACAGTTGCTTACCTTGTCTTACTTAAATCCTCGTTAGAAACATTTTATACCACATAAAAGTATTGTCGAATTTTCACTCGGAATCAGACCTCTTTACTCTTAAATTTTCACTTTATCTTTTAAAGTTCTCTATTTTCTTCCAATCTCTCTCCTATGCTATGCTTTAAAACTTTCATTTACCTTTTTCATTTTCTTACATCTTTTATCAGAGCTTCCTAAACAAACATCCTCGTATGAACCATCGTGATGCTGTTGTTTGTAGCCTTTTGTATCCATTACTACAGTATATTACATATTCGTATCATTTCAATGAATTTTTCGTTTGAGCAATAACCTCAGTAAAATAACGACATTGTAACGAACTAGAAGATTTCAGCACGTGACACATCGGTACATGTATAGGCTTCAACTGAAATTTGACTATGAGAAGATAAGAAGCTATCTTATTCATGTAGACATATTTTAACTTTTCATACTAAGTGAATGTATACTTAACAAGCTCTTCAAACTCTTGCAGGAAGACTAAAGCCTTGATTTAAAAAATGACTTAAAATAATATCAGCTGTCGTAACGTCATTACTACTGAATGTGGAAAACATCATACATTCATTCGGTTCTGTAGGTCTTTATCTGACTGACATGTATTGCACAGTAATGGTGGTATCTGCAATATTAATACTGAGACTGAGTTTTATATCATCAATAAACTCCGGTAAAAAAAAAAAAAAAAAAAAAAACTATTATTTGTGACTGTGGGATATGTTACAAAGTGTGTAACCAGCCATTTCGCGTAATGGCTGAAACTTTTAGTCATTTCGCGAAATAATTGTTTCACTTGGTCATTTCGCGAAATGACTAAAATCTTCAAACATTACGCGAAATGGCTGAAATTCCACCTTGGTCATTTCGTACAAGATCATTTGCCCGGTTAGGTCAACTGTATGCCCTTGACAATTGGTAAGGTTAAGTTGTGTTATTTTCGTTAGTTTTAACGAAAATAACACGACTTAACCTAACCAATTGTCAAGGGCATACAGTTAACCTAACCGAGCATTCAATGGCGACATCGGAATAACATTGAAGGCCCGGTTAGTAATTGAAAACCTCTATATTGAAAATTCAAATTCAAATGTGTTCACATGTTCAATTGTGTTCAAATGTGTATTTGAAGAGTGTTTCTCACTTATTTGAACAGACCTGTGGATGTATGTATGTTTTAGCAGATTTAGTTAGTTAAATAAAGGTTTCCAGTTTTATTGTGATGTTTGTTATTTCTATGAATTCATGACAAAAGTAATTTTAACCATTTCACGAAATGACCAAGGTGGAATTTCAGCCATTTCGCGTAATGACTGAAGATTTTAGTCATTTCGCGAAATGACCAAGTGAAACAACCATTTCGCGAAATGACCGAGTGAAACAGCCATTTCGCGAAATGACTAAAAGTTTCAGCCATCACGCAAAATGGCTGGTTACCCACTTTGACTGTAACAGTGTAACATACACATACACAACTTTTATTTTCTTCCATAACTAATATAATGAAGGTTGTTAGAATGAAAACGCAATCTAATAAATAAAAAACAAGAAATTTATTATCAGTACAAATACGATACACAGAAAATAGTTAAAAGTGTTTGGTAAACGGGGATACAAAGAACATATACAGGGTGGGTAAAAAAAGTGACCCGTTAGAGGTAAACTGCCATATTAAAAAACGTAAGGGGACTAGAGCTAACAAACTTCATAGATGCTTACCTTAGCATGTTGTTCGTCTTAATTGAGAAGTTGCTCAATGTGTCCCTCTTCCTGCTCAACGCAGGCCTTCAAACGTGGACGCCACTGATCTATACACCTGTTTACATATCGTTGAGACACCTTCTCTCAGCCGAGCAGAATGTTTTCGCGTAGTTCATCTATGTCTCTTATATTGGTACCAGGGATGTAAACTTCGGACTTCAGGGCTTCCCAAACACCATAATCTAGTGGTGAAAGATCGGGGCTAGTAGTATGCCCATAAAAGGTTAGAGTGCAGAGCAATTGCAATGTTGATCCAATGTTGCAAGTTGCCAACTCCCCCCAGGGTGCCAAAAAAAGGGGGGGAATTCCATCAGCAAGCTTGGGGAGTCCACCTAATCTAAGAGACTTTGGGGAAGAAGTTGGGACGGCCTAACTCCCCAAAGGGGTATACCTAACCTAAGAGAGAGAGAGGAGCCAGAGCATCCTTCACTTGGAAGATATAGGTGCATAATAAGAGTTCAGGGTAGCATCACCGGGCTTAGAAGTGTCTTTCAGCCAGTTGGCATAGAAGCCAGTGCCCGCCAGGCATATCAGCCAGTTGGCATATTACAAACACAGATGTATGTAAAGGCCAATATACGAGCATGCCGAATAACTACCACACAAAAAGAATACACAACCATCACCACAGCACCACAACCAGCACCAGAACCACCAATCGTCTAAGTATAGCTTACCATCACCTAACCAAACCCACCTTACTCACGGCCTTTATTTACCAACTCCTGATAGACCGACAAGGTCTCTAAATATGACCCAATTAATAGACAAAGCTTTTAAGCAAAAACAAATACGTTTATGGGGCCAGGGAGTAGACCGACAAGATCTCAAAAAAAGGGCAACGCTACTATTAGAGCTTCGCATGGTGGAACACCACGAGGCCACTTTGTCGTTGGGTAGGCGATCTTTTAAACAAAAATCGAATATGATAAACTAAGTTTAATACAAAAAAAAAAAATTTCACCTTAATATACAAATTTATCTTCAAACTATAACATAAAAAGCATTAATATAATTTTTTAAATAAAATAGAAATTAAATTAGGGGTAACTTATTCATTTTTTGCATTTATTCCCATCATGTTTAAAGATTAGATCGCGCTATTTAATTAATTTGTATATATTTATTGTAGGAGATGTTCTCTGTAATCAAAGCAGTAATTTGTTGAAGCATGCCATTAAAATATTTTTCACCGTAATTTTACAATATAGTGTTTAGATGTTTAGATGTTTACAACAATGTACATACGTGCCTGTTTGTAGCAAGCTGATCCAATCCACAATCTTTACATTCTCAAGCCTACAGTTATACATCTTTGCACGAATAAACTGTTATAGCTTTATTATCATACATTTATTTTCCCAGATCTCATACTCGTTGATAAAGAAACTTTTTCAAAATCAATATATGTATATAATCCACCATACACTTTTTACACATGTATTTAAAAGTAAAACTTAATAACTAGTCATGCATATTTACACAAGTGAAGTCTAAAGACATATTATATTATATATATATATATATATATATATATATAATATATATATATATATATATATATAAGGAGGAGAGTGTAGGCATCATTCAACCAGAGGACAGGAAGTGTTTAAACCCTGTTTCTCCCAGCACTGTGCTCCTTACCTGATCTTTTTCCATATCTCTTCTACCCATGAACAATTCAGCATACTCTGAAGCACACACGCTTCTCTATCTTTTCCTCACTACACATACATGCATCTTATACAGTACAGAACCTTTCAAAAAAGGTATAGTTTTCAGCAGCCTCGGAGTTTCGCACTTGCCCCCTCCTTCCTGCATCATATACTGTATATAAGTTATATCGAGGCAGTGTGGTTAACAAGCATATGCAGGCAGGAACATTTTAACAAAAATAAAATTAATCATTTGTTCCTGAATATTATTCTTTATAACTCCTCCTACCAACAATGTTAAGCTAATGTTGTTGTACTTTCCCGCATCCTTTCTGTAAATAGGCACAACATCTGCTCCTCTACCTCTGCATAATTATTCATTTCAAGTAATAAAATAAATCTTTCTTTCATGAAACCATCCAGCTAATTAAATTAATTAATTTCCAATGTTCACCACAACAGTTGACAGGACACTTCAAAAGCCATCTTTGTGATAAAATTGTTTACCAAAAAGTATTTATATATTTCTACCAAAGTGGAGGACTTTGTAACTAGGTTGACTAGGGCATACTTTTGGGCTATTTTCACGTTTAGCCATTTTACTGCCTACTAGCAACGTGTTATTGTAAGAGCAGAAACTGTAATACTTATTTTGTAAATAATTTTAGTTTAGAATACATTTGATTATCTGTATTATATATCTAGTGAAGCAGCGGTAGGAGTTATGGCTTTCTGTGAAGATTTTGACTCCAGCCACAGGTTCGAACAAACAACTCATCTGTCCAGGTGTTGTTACTGAAAATCTAGTTCATTTCAAGTACCGTGTCAGTATTAGGCCTACAATACAATAAAATGTTGCTACACAGCTTCACTTTCTTATTGTTGTTAAATCTTAGTACGGAAACCAAGAAGGAAAAAAAATATTGAAAGAAATTTAAGTTTTTAATTTGGGATGTATTGTTGAAGGAAAATACAAACACACAGGATTTCTTTGCAGGTTATTCAGAGTGTAAGGCTGTAGGTTTGTATCTAATGTTTTAATAACTATGCATTCTCGTGAGACTAGAAGTAGAATCATTAGGTTTAACTGGGTTTATCCAATATTTTGGTATCTAGACTTATGACAATTTATCCTATGCAAGCATATATTAGATATTAGTAAAAACATTTAAGATGGAAAAAAAATGTAATGTGATTATAAATACGAGTCTTTTTACCTTACTATAATCTTACGACCATATTTAAGATTTTATGCAGAGCTTGCATATTTCAAGCATTATTTTTATTATTATTATCACTAAGATCATAAAACTAAAACATAATGTTTCCCTAAATTAATGTATTGAATCTCTCTATTTAAGATCGCTGTGGGGACGAAACCAAAGCACACTTGAAGTGTTTCACCTGTAATATTTTATAAATAATGAAGAGAATCTAACTTCAACCATTAAGTATAATATTAATTGGATATTATTACTCAGCGAGAACTTGTGATTTACGTTTGTCACAGATTCACGACCAACATGTTCTAAATCTTAAGAATTGTAATCTTTCGGAACTAATGTGAAACCTTATGCTATTTTAGAGCTAATGAGACATTATTAATTTATAAATAAATAATGTATTACAGGAGATAAATTATTATCTATGTTTGTGATGTATTACATAAAACTATAACAACAATAATAATGATAATGGGCTTAATAATTTGCCAATAAACAAATATCATCCGTATCATCCCGTTTGCTAGCCTATAGATTAGACGCACTAAAATCTTGTTAACGTAGTTTATATGCATGAGGATAATTCTTTTCTCTGCAAACCATCATCATATATCGTCGTATTAATGCATTGGTACTTTATAATTTTTTTTTTGACGATTCTGATGAAATATACGATGGAGAAATGAGTTTCAATCTCTTAATTATGTTTTCGATGTATTAATTCCAAAGAGCTTTATTGAAATTCGCCTATCAGGATATATATATATATATATATTACTCAGCGAGGAGAACTTGTGTTTTGCGTGTATATATATATATATATATATATATATATATATACCCCTTGATCTTGGCTGTGAAGCTTCTCTGAATCCCTCCTAGTTGTCTAATGCCTTCTTTTTTATATGGGCATGCTAGGACCGAGCAGTATTCCAATTTGGGTATGATCAGTGTTTTCAGTAGAGGAATCATTATATTCCTATCCCTTCGTTTAAAGGTTCCAGTATCTGCCCAATTACTCTTTTTTCTCTGTTTACTGCTATCTTATTTTGTGTTTCAAATTTCGCATCAACAGTCATTACAACCCCTAAATCTTTTGCTTTAGAACTTCTCTGAATTTTCTCTCCATTTCGGGTATAATATTCCACGAATTTTAGGTCCTTTCTTTTTCCGTACCGTAACAGCTGAAATTTCTCAGTGTTAAACTTCATATTATTTCGGAGAGTCAATGAGTTAATATTTACGATAAACTGCGAGTTATTTACATTAGTAGCAATGTCAGAATATCCACTGTTGTTAATAAATGGTGTAATTTAACATAGAGTTATAAAGTTATAATGGTAATTCAACGCAATATTAAATGTATCACTATCATATTTAGAGACGGATATACAGTACATATATGTCATTAATTGTCTTTTCATAGCTATCAGTGTACAATTAATAAAAGATAACCTGTATTCTTTGGGGCCAGCACTGTACCTTGTGGCACTGGGCTGCGTACTTCTGATTCTGATGATGATACACCTTGAATTTTGACGACCTGTAGTCGTTCTCTGAGGAAGTTATAGATCCATTTTACCACTTTGCCTGTTATTCCCATATGTTTCATTTTATGTGCTATTATACCATGATCGCACTTGTCGAAAGCTTCAACAAAATCCGTGTATATGACATCATAGTCTTCATTGCCTTCATGGTATAACTATAATGCTCTATAAGTTGAAACATATGGGGATAATTGGCAAAGTGGGAAAATGGATCTAAACAATATATCGTAAAATCACGGTGAAAAATATTTTAATGGCATGCTTCAACAAATTACTGTTTTGATTACAGAGAACATCTCCTCTCCAATAAATATATACAAATTAATTAAGTAGCGTGATCTAATCTTTAAACATGATGGGAATAAATGCGAAAAATGAATAAGTTACCCCTAATTTAATTTCTATTTTGTTTTTAAAATCATATTAATGTTTTTTTTTATAGTTTAAAGATAAATTTTATATTAAGGCGAAATTTTGTTTTTGTATTAAACTTAGTTTATCATATTCGATTTTTTGTTTAAAAGATCGCCCACCCAACGATAAAGCGGCCTCGTGGTGTTCCATCATGAGAAGCTCTAATAGTAGCATTGCCCTTTTTTCAAGAACTTATTAGTGTACCCCATGGTTTTACTCCTGGTCTCATAAACATATTTGTGTATGCTTAATAGCTTTGTCTATTAATTGGGTCGTATTTAGAGACCTTGTCGGTCTATCAGGAGCTGGTAAGTAAAAGCCGTGAGTAAGGTGGGTTTGGTTAGGTGATGGTAAGCTATACTTAGACGATTGGTGGTTGTGGTGCTGGATGTGGTGGTGGTTGTGTATTCTTTTTGTGTGGTAGTTCTTCGGCATGCTCGTATATTGGCTTTTACAGGCATCTGTTTACATATATATATATATACACACACACGTGTGTGTGTGTGTGTGTGTGTGTGTGTGTAATAATAGGGAATGTGTCGGTGTGTGTGTGTGTGTGTGTGCGATAATAGGGAATCTATGAACGTATATATATATATATATATATAGTTGGTGTGTGTGTGTGTGTGTGTGTGTGTAATATGCCAACTGGCTGATATGTCTGGCGGGCACTGGCTTCTATGCCAACTGGCTGAAAGACACTTGTAAGCTCGTTGATGCTACCCTGAACTCTTATTATACACCTGGACCTTCCAGGTGAAGAATGCTCTGGCTCCTCTCTCACTTGGGTTAGGTATACCCCTTTCTGGGGTGAGGCCGTCCCAACTTCTTCCCCAAAGTCTCTTAGATTAGGTGGACACCCCCAGCTCGCTGGGGAATTTCCCCCCTTTTTATGGCACCTTGCAACATTTGATCAACATTGCAATTGCTCTGCACTCTAACCTTTTTCGGGCATACTACTGGGCTACTAACCGGCCACATATTGGGTTCGATAAAATTCGGTGTTTCGTTGTCAAGGAATGTGACAGTTTGGCGTGCTCTGTGAGCAGGGGCTCCATCTTGTTGGACAGTATATCTTTCACTCTATCTAACATATTCGACGAATTAGTGGTGAAAGATACACTTTCCAACAAGATGGCGCCCCTGCTGACAGAGCACGCCAAACTGTCACATTCCTTGAGAACGAAACACCAGATTTTATCGAACCCATTATGTGGCCGGCTAGTAACCCCGATCTTTCACCACTAGATGAAGCCCTGAGTAGTATGGGGGCATAATGGACGAGTGCAGGAATGTTGCAATGCAATATTGAACAATGTTGCAAAGGGTTTATGCAACAAAGGGGGTAGGGTTGTGCAATGAAGGGGAGGGGAATGTTGCAAGAGCAACAAGGGGTTATGCAACTTGGAGTCGGAGTTATTCCCCAAGAGAAAGAGAGGAGAAGGAGAGAGAGGAAGAGAGGTGTTCGCATGGCAGGAGCCAAGCGCATATTAAGACTTCATCTGAGCGCCCGCTGTATTATAAGGTGTAAATCTGCCAGTTGGCTTAATCCGCCAGTTGGCTTAGAAGGCATAAATGGCTTGTTCAGGTGTACAGGTTGAGTTGCCAGATATCGCTATTTATTTAATTAATGCATATATTCTTTACAGCTGGCTTACAAATCCGTCAGTCGGTTTAGAAGGCGTAACCAGCCATTTGGTATAATTAAATAATATCTTTTACAACCAAAAGAATTAAATAAAACACCATTACATCATTCTGTTTATTTAGACGAATTATTGGAATCAGAAATATATAGAAAATATACCATCAAACGATGGAATGATAAAAAAAAAAAAAAATATAAAATAATAATAGTATAAGAAATATGAACGAGGAATATCCATAAAATCAAAAAATTAAAATAAAAAATAATATGACCATCACTATAACAGTACAGGAGAAATATATATATATATATATATATATATATATATATATATATATATCACAATTATATTAAATAATTAAATATATTGAAAATAAATACATACACTTTATCTTCTACTGCACAAAATAAAAAAATAAAAAATGAGAAATACAAAACGATGGACTATAAACATCAATATAGCAGTACAGGAGAAAAAAATTATTTATATATATATATATATATATATATATATATATATATATACACAATTATGTTAAATAATTAAATATACTGAAAATTCCTCAAAATACATTCACTTTGTTCTACTGCGCAAAACACTAACTCACACGTAATCGAGTCTACAGTCACATCAGTATTGCTTTGCACTACGAAGTAAACGCTGCTTAATATTATTTCGCCACTCTAGTTATAGGAAACCTATACTACATATAAATGGCCTTCATATCGTTCAATACTAATTTTGTGCCTACTTTACATCCGGTTGGCAAGTTATCTTTAAATACGACTAGAATACAATCAAAAGCACGCACAAAGAGGTCATCGTTAGCCACAACATCATTATTAAATACAAGTTTATAAACACTCCTTTCCAATCGAGGGTTTATTTTTACAAATCCAAGCTTTTCAATAGTGAACTCTTCTTCACACTGCATAGCGGAAGTTGAAATAATCTTCTAAGTCGTTACGACAGCTGCTCATTATATAAAGAAATAGTTCTTCAGCCTGTACCGCTCAAGTGCTTTGCACCAAAGTTCATGATATTTCAAAGAGTCTAAACCTTTTAAATAAGCATCCAGCTCTAGACCATTCTCGCCTTGTTCAGTCCTACACTTGGTAAACCCATCGAGCAGAGCGGTGTATGCGTATTCAAGAACCGTATCAAAATAAAGCATATCCGTAATACGCGCGTCTAACGATTTCAAACATTCTGTCGAGGATGAAACGGTTTCGCGTAGGAACAAGAGCGTTATTATCAGAAGCATTCTTCCACATTAATCGTATATCAATGCATGGTTGATCGTTGTTTATACACAACGTATAAACAATGGCATACTGTATGAGGGGATATCACTAATCTGTTCTCTTCTTGTACCTACACCTGCTGGAATTTTATAACGATCCTCACTCCACTTCTGAACTACCACAAAGATTCTATTCATCTCCTCAACACTTAAATAAACAACAATCCGTTTGTTTGTTTGTCTACAAGTCATTTCCAGTACATAGTTAACGGCACCGGTTTTACGCCTGAACACGCGCAACGACTTCGTCACGGACACATCGTACACGGCGTTGAGAATGCTGCTCAAAGGAAGTTCCATCGTATTCGAGGAACGCACGTCCAGTCGGTTCAAGCTCTGAGATGACTATGAGCCACGTGCAACGGATCTGCTCGACGGGAGGAGTGAGTCACACCATAAGCTAATGAAACGTGTACGGCGCTGTTCGAATACTTGTATCCCATTATATTGGATAGGTGTTTTGAGAAATTTTCCGATATATGAAGCAATATCGGTTTTAATGTTTTATCACCCCCACTCCCCAGAATACGCACCAGACATTTTTGCATTGGGGGATTTTCACGAACTAAACACATTTTATTCACACTCCGGCGCACTATTTGAGAGAAACATATGACCATATTCTTCCTTTTTGCTTAGCATGCGATACTCATCTCTAAATTCTGTTAAATACTCACGCAGACCTTTAGCCACAACATGTAAGAGAATACTTGTATCCCATTATATTGGGTAGGTGTTTTGAGAAATTTTCCGGTACATGAAGAAATATAGGTTTTAATGTTTTATCACTCACCAGACGTTCATTTCCACAAACTAAACATCTTCACAATCCGGTGCACTATTTGAGAGAAACCTATGCCCATATTTATCTTTTTTGTTTAACAATCGATACTCGTCTCTGAAGTCTGTTAAAAACTCACACAGGCCATTATCCACAACCTCACTACAAACCTCGTCATGATATATATTAATATAGTAGTAAAAATACTTAAGATTCCCCATGATGACAAGATTTACATTCTCAACCGTAGGGTACGAGTAGTCTGTATGATGTAACATTATACAATATCACTTTTCACACCACTCATCAACAAGACTCAGTATCCATATCCGTTGCCTCTCTTCTGCACGTGTTGTATCTTCTACTTCACGATATATGGAAGCTTTTATAAATTTTAGTCCGACAACATAGTTCAATACATCACTTGTACCACAAAATCCTACAATGCTCTCGCCAGAATAGCCGTAGAGTATTTGTACCACTTGCTCCTTCGCACGATTCAATATAGCCTTAAAAGTATCAAAGGAGGGTGGAATAGGGAGTTTTTCAGTATCCACCACATCTTGGCACTTTGCCAAATACCACTTCATAAACGTCGAACACGCAATATTAAAGGTAGCCATTACTATTTTTCGCCTACACGGGAGAATACACGTCTGAAATCCAAACCTTGCTGCGATCAACTGAGCACCAGGGAAGCCCAGGTAGTAGCAGGAGTCACGTGACCGACGTTACAGTGGGCGGAGCTTAGAACTTTCTCCTGTACACACGCTGGGCGGAGCTTAGAATTTTCTCTTGTGTACACACACACACACACACACACACACACACACACACACAGGAGAAAGTGAAACGCTAATTGACGCACGATTTATTTAATAAACGAAATATTCAAGGTGTATATATATTTACAAATACGTGTAATAAATAAATTAACAATAGACATATCAAAGGTTATGGTATCCAAAAGGTACGGTATCATAGGTACCAGGCACCTGGTAACGTTTCCTATAGGTGTTACGGCACACCTTTGTACCCCTAAGTTCCTTCACGCCCCCCAGCTTCTGCGCCCGAAAATTGTGGGTACCTACAGTTAGTTGGGGCGGCCGGTCGCCCTCATCAACATCTAAGCACACTAGATCCTTCAACGATTCAAAGTTAACGACCCGCCGATTCGCCTGGTTGAGCGTGATACCCTTAGCCTTCATGATATATTTCATATCCTCCCCCACCCTCACCCGTACCCCATAAGTTTTTGGCCCTGTTGAGACAAAAGAGTCGGCGTATGGTATGTCTCCATACTCATCCTTCATCTTATCAGTTAACTCTCCTTGGAATTCACCAACAGGAGGCATATATTCACCCTCCCTCTCTGTTAATATCACACTATCTGTATCGGCGTACAAAACCATCCGACCAAGAGAATGCAAAAGGTCCCAAAGTTTGATGCGTGCTTAGGCCGTTTTGAAGCTGGCTACAGGTATGTTTGTAACCCGTGAGGTATCTGTGGCCAATTCGGTATTGTTGTACTTTATTATGTAAGTATTACCTACATTCACGATCTCCATGACCTCTTTATCGGGAGCGTTGGCATAATCCCAAACTTCACAAAAACTGTGCCAAATGAACGTTCCCTTTGCCAGTATTCTGTGCGAATTTTCCCCAAAGAATGTTTAGACACAACTTTGCACTATAGCGCTTGCCAGGGTTCTTTACAATTTGGAAACGGTCAAGCTGTATACCTTCACGGTCACGGTAACGTTGAATATAGGCCGATTTTTCATCTTCGGTATCAACTCCTCGCCGATACCCTGATGCTTCGACCTTATCCTTCAAAAAAGCGTTTATATATGGCATGAAAAGGTCGGGTAGCTTCTGAAACCTCCACACTTCATGTATCTTCAATATTCTGTTGCCATGGCGAACAGTTAGATCCAGCTCTGGACTTGCATATACACCTCTGATCTTACGCTGGTTGCGTGGCCGGTCGATTCGCTGACGAACGTTTTGCCGACAGACATTTTGCCGACGGACGTTTCGCCGAACGGACGATTCGCCGACGGCTGTTTCGCTAGCCCTGTTCAAAAATCAACTTTTTCTTATTTTCATAGGTTTCTGTACTTTTTCCCATGCTTTTTGACCTGAAAAGGCCGAAAATCACAACCATTTTGACCTAGGCTGTTGGGAAGCATTGCCGCATAGAGCTTTAAGTTTTCTGCCTTGAAATCGGCCAAAAGCACCAGTTCCGGGGTCCCTTGAATCATGTTTTGCACTATAACTTTTTATCTACTGTAAACAAGATAGAGCAACAAAATAGGCACCAAATTAAAGTGTTTTTAATCCTCTTTCTAACTTATACAATTATGATAGTCTTGGAACAAGAAATGGCACATTGGTACATACAAAGATTTCAGAAATATCACAAAATTCGTTTTCTCACACTCAAGGCAGACAAGGCGCCTTATTCATGACACAAATTTGAGATTAACATTTTGTCACAAGTCTAATCGATCAAGAAGTGAAAGCATTACATGATGATTAATTTCATAATGACATTTACACAGTCAGTTGTTGAGAGTTTGTTCTTGAAGCTGTCAAAGCGGCGTCTGTTGAACTCCACAGCTTGAAGGAGATAGTCCCTTTGCTTGGCATCTGTTGTTATGACATTTGCAATGTCATTCACCGCTTTCAGATTCTTAACATAGTCCAACGCTTTTCTGTAGTCCTCATTCTGTGGCCAAGACGTGACAGGTTCCAGAAGCCACTCGGATCCAATGTTCAGTGTGTCCAGCAGGAAATGTGATTCTGGGCCAATGAGATCAACCAGGGTGGTCTTAGCTGTAACTCTCTGGAATAGAGGCTTTCCTGTTCTGAAGCTGTCTGGCTTCTCAGTGGCATGTAACTGGGCAGCAATGTCGTGCTTCAATGTGTCACTCAATCTACTGCTGAACAGGGCAAATGGCACGACTTCCTGCGTCAGGTACCATTTGTGGTTTCCATCTATTAAGTACTGCATCAGCAAGCTCTGGGTCAGTTTTCTTGTACTTCAACATGTCCTGGATTAGACTTAGATCATTCACGGGAGCATCTGCAGCAGACATTGACATCATCCATACAGGAGTGTAGAACAGCGCAAGGAAGGTGTTGAGTCTTTCCAGCTTTGATACAGTGTCTTCGTCGTACTCAAGTTGATCTGCAAACATCAGCATTTTCGTGGAGTACAGGTTTCTGGCCATCCATCTGGCCTGATGAATGGCGCCTGGTCGACTCCAGTGAATACCTCGAGGAGGCGTTCCTCCAAGAACAATGACTGTCAGTTCAGCCATTTCCCTGTAGTCGGCTCTTGGAAGCCTTTCTGCTGTTAGAATGTCTTGGAGTATTTCTTCACTGTTCTTCTTCTTTTCCTTCAGCCATTTGCTGTTGATAGCCAGCATCTTTGGGTTTTCCTTGGACAAGTCCGTCCAAACATCCTTCAGATGCTCAAACCAGGGATTATCTGGCCCCTTCACCTTCCCAAACAGCTTCTCCCAAACTGCTCCTACTAGGATTTCCAGGATGTGATGTCGACAGGCCAGATAAAACACCTTTTTGTTCAGCATTTTCTCTAGCAGTTTGGCAGCTCCTCTGTGAACTCCACTGTTACTGGATGTAGTGTCAAAAACAAGGGCAGTAACATTATCCGTAAGTTCCCATGTCTCCAGTAAATCCATTGAAGCCTCAGCCTGAGCTGTGCCAGAAGAATTGTCGATGACAGGTACTCCCAATAACTTTCCTTCAGTGTATGAAGGTGGACCAGACACTAGCACAGCTAAAGTCTTGAGGTACTTCCAGGTTCACTGCCCAAGACATCTTTGAGCAACTTTCCATCCCAGTGTAAGGCAGCGTACTGTGGGGGTTTTCACAAAACTTGGACATGTGACTCTGGCTGATATTATACCTGGACAGCATTCTGTTGCGACGTGTTGTTGAGGTTGAGATGACGAAGTTATCCAGATCAGCCCCTCCAGCTTTCAAGGTGGCAGAAACCATGGCAGTAACTTGATTGTCTGATAAACCAAGACGATCAGCTGTATTGCAGATGACATCACATTCCATGACCTTCCTTGGAAACGTCAAAGTCACACTAGTCACAGTGTCTTGATGGTGAGAACATCCAGGACGAGGCTGATGGTAATCCATGTCCTCTGTGTTAGCGTCGTTGTCAGTTGAGTCACCCCAGGTAATGTCATCCACATGAACAACTGCCTCTTGTTCTGCTGCAGCTGTAAAATAGTACAACATGTTAAGACAGTAATTGTTAAGTACATGCTAAATATCGCAATGGAGTAAAACTTAAAACTTTTTGTAACGTTCAAAGTAATTAGTTTTACCTTGTTCTTGTCTATGCTGCAGTCTTTCATTCATCGCTGCTTGCTGCAGGGATCTTGTCTCAAAAATCTTGTCATGACCAGACATATGACCTTTCCTCTCAGTCTTTTGGTCTTCGTAGAACCTGATATCCTCATCTTTCTTCTCTCTGGATAACAGTCTGTTGTTCTGTATTTCCTGGATTGCATCTGGAGCTCCTATATCGAACAGGCTGTCTAATTCCAGCACAAATGCTCCTCTTTTTCCTCCAGGGTTACTTGCTCTTCCTTTGCTTTTCACCAGAGCACGATGTTTCTCATGTAGTTTCATGAAGAGCTTCATTGCGTTGTACTTGGTCATTGTCTTGATCCTAGCCATCTGCCAGAATGGGATGATAGATTCAACTGTTTCATATGCAAGGTCTTGAACCATGGGCCTCCCTGCATTTTCCGGTAAATTCTGAAGATTAAGGAAATACTGGAACGCCTGTCTGTTGGGGGAAGCTGGGAACCACTGATAAAAGCTGAAAGGTATCCAACCAGGAAAGTTTCAGTGAGAGATCTGGTAGATGGCCCAGTTGACACCTGCCTGTGGACAGTACGTGGCGGTTCTGAGATATCAACTGTGCGCCCACGGAGCTCCCTCAGCTCCTTGCTTAATGCCATTGTAACTTGTAGATGGTTTTCTAGATTCTGATTGAGTTTCTGTTGTTTCCTGAAAAATGATAGATAATTATTATTATTATTATTATTATTATTAATTATTATTTATTTATTATTATTATTATTATTATTATTATTTATTAATTTTATGCTCTTTCATTTGATACCTAATTTGTTGCTCTATCTTGTTTAGATCAAAAGTTAAAGTGCAAAACATAATTCAAGGGACCCCGGAATTGGCGCTTTGGCCGATTTCAAGGCAGAAAATTTAAAGCTCCATGCGGCAATGCTTCCCAACATCCTAGGTCAAAATAGTTGTGATTTTCGGCTTTTTCAGGTCAAAAAGCATGGGAAAATGTACAGAAACCTTTGAAAATAAGAAAAAGTTGATTTTTGAACAGGCCTAGTGTTTCGCCGAACGGACGATTCGCCGAATGGACTGTCATTAATATTTCTATGACAAAATACACACGTTTCAACAAAATAAAATTATTTAAGTGAACATGTCAAATTGTTTACACTATTGGCACTATTGGCAAGGAGTCAACATTGGTTTTGTGATGGTACATTTGACAGCGCACCATTGGGTCATCAACTATACTCGATCCATGTCTTGCTCGGAAAAAATCACACTGTCCCTTTGGTATATTGCATCACTAAACTAAACAAAAAATCAAGATACATATGACAATTTTTTCACAACTTAAGGCGGCGCCCCAGTTGCAACCAATGTCAGTCACTGTTGACTTTGAGCGAGCCGCAATCAACAGCATTAAGCAGAACTTTCCTGATGCCCATATCTTTGGATGCTTTTTCCATTTCGGACAGTGTCTTTGGAGACAAATCCAGTCCTGCGGACTGCAGAATTGGTATAATGAACCCAAGAACTCTCTTATGATTAAAAGCCTTCAAGCTTTGGCATTTGTTCCTACCAACGACGTTATTGGCAAGTTCAACGACCTAATGGCTTCAATTGAAGATGAAACTGATAAAATTCTTAGTGAATTTCTCGCCTATTTTGAGGCTACATGGTTAGGGGTTGTGCAAAGAGGAAGGCGAAGGCGGCCACAGTTCGACATTACGATGTGGAATGTAACGGAACGCACAACAGCTGGTTTACCCCGCACTAATAATTCATTAGAAGGATGGCATCGCGGGTTCCAACTAAGAGTAGCCATCACCCATCCAAACTTGTGCCGCCTAATTGGAAGGCTTCGTAGAGAACAAAATGAATGGGATATAACCATCGAACAGGCTTTAGCTGGAATTATGCCAAGGGATGTCAAGAAGTATGAAGCGGCCAATGAAAGGTTGAGTAAGCTGGTAGACAATTATATTAACTATGAAGGTTCGGCTTACTTAAGAGCAATTACTCACAATCTATAAAATTCGTTTTTAAAAATTTTAGTCTTAAATGGTTTTAATGCTCAGAAAATAAATATTTTGTTCTGTAACGATTTTAAAACACACTTAATAATGTATTTAGTTCTGTACCGATTTTAATGTCTAAATTTGACATGTTCACTAAATAATTTTTTTTTTGTTGAAACGTGTGTATTTTGTCATAGAAATATTAAAGACAGTCCGTTCGGCGAATCGTCCGTTCGGCGAATCGTCTGTTCGGCGAAACAGCCGTCGGCGAATCGTAGGTTCGGCGAAACGTCCGTCGGCAAAATGTCTGTCGGCAAAACGTCCGTCGGCGAATTGACCGGGTACCCGCTGGTTGGCTGTATGATTACATTCCCCATTGTTCTCCTCTGCGCACTTCACGCACAAGGGAAACATGAGCTTGTGATCGATAACGACGGGTAAGATCGGCATCCATAAACCGCGTTGGGGCAGCACATCTACGAAAGAAAGCCCGAAATAGTACCCGTTCAAATTTGTTGAGAACACCTCGATGGTGGGCAGATCAGGTCTCAACAGTCTCTCAGGTGCACCCACGGGGTACGGATTGTTCTTCATCACGTAGGGATATAAAGAACAGAAGTCGTAGTAATGGAGTTTCACGCCCTCCGTAGGCGCAAAGTATAGCTTGAAGGGATTTGTACGCCCTCCGAACAAACTATCACCGCATTTGAGAGGATCCAGCACCATTGAACGTTTGATCGTGTTTATTTCTTCACGGTACTGTCCATCTGTTTCCATCCGTGCATCATACTCATGCTCCCACAAGACTTTGTGAGTGAACTGGGAGCCTATAAGTTGATTGCGGGTGCGGGTCCACGCAAGACTGTCGGCAGGAGATCTACCGTGGATATCTCCTACGATTTCACACTGAGGACGGGGGCATCCGTACCACCAGCAACCGTTAAAGGAGTACACAGTCTTCTCACTAGTGGCACGGTTTTCACTTAGACCATCAACCCAAAAAACACGCCCATTAACCTTAATGGATACTTCACCCGTGTTGCGGGCATGCTTTATATATACACCTGTCTACTGCTGTAGGTGTATGAGCCAGTAAATTGCCTTGTGCCCATAACTGCAGGGATTGTTTCTGTGGATAACAGCTGAGGTGTCTTTAGGCATGAAATTATTCTTGAGCACCGTAAAACATAATGAAGCGATGGTGTTTGCGACTTACAAAATCGCATTTGAAACGGCCTATGTACATTCTTCTAAAGGCCTGGAAACATACTCTAAGCACGCGCACATCATTCACGCAATATCACTCACATTCATCGCTATATTATAAGGATTACATTCATTAAAACTGTTGTAGTATTGGTCAAAATCTTCACGTTCATCTGTACTCATACATTCATTGTTAAAGTAATGTTTGGGTAGAGGTAGTCCTACGTAATTTAAAGTTTCGCTAGTGAGGAACGTGTAAGGGAAATATCCTTTTGAAACTTCAGCGGCTACGCCCATCACCTTGGGTAGCTTTGCTAATTTACAAGCTGTGAATACTAAAGTGTCTTTAACCTGTCCATTACTTCTTATTTGCATCTGCATTAGTTTGTTGCCTCTTTTCAAGGGATCACCTATAAATATCTCAGATGACTCGTGCTCAAGCAACTCCTTATAAAGGAACTGTGTGTCAAATTCTTGCCCCGTTATGGGCAAGAAAATACAGAGTCATTTTTTTTTAACTTGTCCGCTAACCTGACAATATAGGGCAGAAAGAGTTTCACAGGGCTACCGTGGGCAATCGTTTTAAAAACGTTTGTCCGTTTATCACATTTGTGACACTCATCACACTCGATCTCCATACACTCATCACAGATAGTCTGGCTTACAAGTAAATATGGAATAACCTCTTTGATTTCAGCATTCGTATATGTTTCTATATCGTAGTATACAGTTATACAAGGGCTATTTTTAGGCTTGACGTCTTTCATATAACATACATGCTTTACTCCAACCGCCTTATATTTCTCATGGCATGTCGAACAGTGAATTTCATCACATTTATGCTTGAAATTCCCCCAATTATCCATCATATGAAACATACCACATTCACAAATTCTCATTTTCCTGCACGTGCCAATTGATTTATGGAGCTCAAAACAGTTATTATTGAAAAATGTGCGTCTACACACATCACAATCACGCTCCACTACCGTATGCAACCATATGTTTTTGACCCGTGTATTTAGTACAGTAAACATACGGGCCAAGACTACTGCTATTATGGAAAAAATAGGTCCTGCTCCAACCAGAGTAGCCTAAACACAACCTAGGCTACGTTGGAGATGGAAGACCTAGGCTAAAGATGAACCAGCCTAGCTATTTTTCCATAAACAGGACTTCCATACTCTTTTGTTAAACAATTACAGCTGAAATGTCAGCTTATTTAACCTAAATTTAATAACCGAAGGGAAATTTATGAATTTCTTACCTTGAAATCATATATAAATTTTATTTCTTGACACCAATAATGAACTTTTTTATTCCGGCTTCTTTTCTCTAACCCCTCCCTGTTGTTCTTGTCATTATTCTTATCGTTTTCTTCTTCTTCCCAAAACCATGTTGCCATTTCTAGCTTTGGGATCTCTTTTCTTTTCATCCCATATTTGTTTCTTCGTTGGTGTCTTTTTAATTTTTCTCAGCAAGAGTTCAAGTTCTCCTGCTGATTTACTTTTATTGTTATTATTTTTGAATGTCAATATGGCTTATCCAAGATTAGGTGGGTCTTCCATTTCGGTACTCCCAAATTTTCCACAGTTATAAAGCCGCAACCACGATCGGCGTTTATATGCCGTCTATAAATAGCCTGAGAATTGAAGTTAAGAGTATAAGGTGTGGCACTATGACCCGCAACACGGAATACACGGTCAATATTTACCGTGAAGTTGTCCATACTGAAGGCTAAACTACTTTGAAAGGCCTGCATTATACGGCCTAATATATACTCTATATCTTCAGCTGCCAAGCGTCTGAACGGTATTACTACCCAAAAATCATCTACATCTCCGTCATCTGACCCGAATCCGAAGGACAGCCTCGTCCTGACTTCATGTTCGTCACGGTTCTGAAGGGCAAACTCTACAATACGTTCAACTATGCGCCGTAGTCCGTGTTCAACACCATTGCTATACATGGATCTAGGATCAACCCTGACTATACACCGATTTCTAGTCAAGGCTGGGGTGGGGGTAGCGGTGCGCACCAACTCGAATGTTATGCCATCCTCAACAGAACGAGAAGCTGCTGTGGAGGATGTACCCGGAATTGAACAGGAATAAGGAGGTATATTTGAGGAAGGTACTATTATGGGAGGTTGTGTCGTAAAACGTAGAGGGTTGAGGCTCTATTACTGGGGGTCTAACAACCGGCGCAATCCTGGCGCGCTTTATACCTGACGTCGTGGGCTCTTCGCATGCCGCCGCTTTGAATTGGCGCGTGCTACAGGTATCGCTGGTGAGGATTCGTCAGCGGGGATGGATTCTGTGATCACAACTACACTGTCGTCGGGGTCATCTGTAATATCGATGATGGGGTGCTGTACCTCATCGTCATTCACGGTTCTGTGGGAGAAGAGAAAAGCAAGACTGTAGAATATAAGGGTCATCACTTAAATATTTATTATATTTTGTAAATGACCTACTTAGGAGTGTGACATGTTAGAAATGGATCCTTTAGAAAAATTCAGGTTCACGAGCCCATCCACATGTATTATATCTGGATCTACAGTATGTGGTAAAACTGTGTTTATACTTAAAATCATTAAAGAAAAGGGAGAGATGTTCTCAAAATTTATGCATAAAGTTATATGGTGCTATTCGACGTATCACTCAGTGTTCAACGAGTATGATGATATTTTGTTCCACACAGGTGGAAATGACGTTAATTCGTTAAAGGGAAATGAACATACAGTCATTGTAATTGACGATCTCATGTTGGAGATGGATAAAACGTTTGCCGAGACATTTACAGTATTCTCCCACCATCTTAATATAAGCGTGTTCTTCATCAATCAGAATCTACTTTTTTAAAAATAGATACATGCGTGATGTGTCGTTAAATACACACTATCTAGTCTTATTCGCGCAACGTAGAGATGTATCACAAATTGGGGTATTAACCAGTCAAATGTTCCCGAATCAGCGTAAGGAGTTTTTGGAAGTTTATAAAAAAGCTACAAGCACACGTTACGGATATTTGCTTTGCGACCATCATCCGCGAAACACGTTTAGGGTGCTTCTAAGAACGAATATATTTCCAAACGAGCCTGAAACGGTGTATATTCCAGAATGACAGAGGCTAAAGAAATATCGTGAATTAATAAAAATCTATCATCGACTGCCCCGGGCAATGCAGCAGATGTTTGCTAAAAATATCGACACTGACTTTTTAAAATGCATCTGTGAAATTTGTCTTAACGTTATAAATTGCAATGTATCAATGAAACCACCTCAGAATGCTCGCCTACGCCGTTACATGAACATAATACGTGCATTCGCTCGTAAAAGTCAAACTGTAGCGAAGAAAAAACGAATTATTGTACGAAACACCTGATGAAAAAAGAATCTTATTCCAAGAAGCTCTGCAGAAATTTCTTCACGAGTACGAAAATTATAAGAACCCAACAGAGATTCCCGTGGTTATTAGGCACAACACGGGGAACGATGGACATGGTGACATAGGACCTGTGTCTGACGATAGAGCTGACCAACCAAAGATTAATCGGTCGGCCACACAACATATCGAGCATGTATTAAAAAGTACCCTCCCACATACATTGAGGAATAAAGGTTTAAGTGTTTATAATCTATTGAATGAGGACCCCGTCATACAATGGACCGATACAGGTGAGATCATTATGGAAGGAGCAAAGATACGGGGATCAAATATCGTAGACATCGTCCATGATCTGGTGAGAAAGTGGGATAGGCCCTCACCATCAGGATGGAAGCATATTAAAGCAAGACTACAACAAATAAATGTCCCCAAAACAATGATAGGAAATCTGAACAGGTTAAAAGACTTGGAATATGTGTCGCACGTGACACAATTGAAGACGCCATCACTCCCGGCGGTAACACCTCTGAAGAGGAGAAATAAGAGGGTAAACAACGGTCAACCATACCCACGTGCCTCTAAAATACCAAATGGCTAACATATTAAGAAGACGTTATTATGACATTTCTAACCCAGCCTCCTACGGAGGAGTAGATAGACTGTATAGAAAATGTTTACGGAGTAGGGAAAAAAGATGTTGAGAGATTTTTGCCGGAGTAGGACGCTTATACACCTCATAAGCCTGTGAGAAAAAGGTTTAAAACAGCCAAAACAACAGCTGCTTCGATTGACTCTATTTGTCAAGTAGATTTAACAGACATGCAAAGATATTCATTGTATAACGATGGTTACCGCTACATTCTATTCATAACAGATGTATTCTCTAGATATCTGTGGCTAATTCCTCTGAAAAATAAATCACCTGAAACAGATGCTAAAGCCACCAAAACGCTGATGTTGAAAGAAAACAGGGTTCCTGGCTATTTTTGTACGGATATGGGGAAGGAATTTATAGGCCGTGCTTTTCAGAACATGTTGACAGAGTTTAATATCAGCTACTACACTACCAATTCTATACATAAGGCTTCTTTAGCCGAAAGAGTTCAACGTACCATAAAGGAACGCATGCACCGCTATTTTACACATGAAAACACATACAGATTTCTAGACATTCTGGAATCATTGGCCTCATCCTACAACCGCTCACACCATCGCACGATTGGGACAACACCTAACGAAGTTTTAGAAAGAAGTACGCCCCAGAGGTGAGAAGAGATGGAACACCACCACCACCACACTCTACGCGTTTCAAAATCAATGATTATGTAAGGCTGTCGCGTTCGGGAAATAAATTCGCGAAGGGATTTGAGCAAGGATGGACACGTGAGATTTTTAAAGTTAGGGCTATGAGACCTAAAGGTGAGATAATGATGTATTACGTTGAAGATTTGAATGGGGAAGAAATCGCAGGAGGCTTTTACCGCGAGGAGTTGCAGAAAGTGGCATTTAATTTAGGAAAAAATGTGTTTAAAATTGAGAAAATTTTAGGAAGCAAAGGTTCAGGAAAGAGAAAAATGTACCTGGTGAAATGGCTAGGGTACCCAGAAAGCTTCAACACCTATATAAAAGCTGATGCAATAATGAAGCTTAAATAGTATGCAACATGGCTCCTAACCATTTCTACGTCACACTCCCGTCCTCCTCGTCCTGTCTCTGTACACCCTAACAACACACTAGCCAACTTTGTAACAGAACTCCATGGACCCATTGAATTGGGTCGTGATTCGTATGAGGTGGGATATGTGAAATTCAGCTGGACACCCTCTTTTTAAATATTGATTATAAAGATACCGTTTTTACGATTCTTAGAGACATTGATAGTGTGAAAAAGCCGGGGTAACTCGGGATGAAACTATACGTATCGGACTGAGGTTGCACGGTATTACAGTACAGTAGTAAACTAGGTCCGGCCGTTATGGTTCGGTGAGGATGTTGTGAGAGACTTAAACGTAAGTTTAAAAAATTCAAATCTTACGACTGATTTAGTATACGAAATCGTAAACAAAGGAAACCCTGCACGTACTCTAATCCTAAAATCAAAGGCTAACAGAAATATTAAAGACCAAAGAGTGTTCAAAATTATGACCGAGGGGCGATATCGATCAGCCTTCCAAAGAGACACAGTTCACGAAGTACAACATGACTTGTCCAGCCTAATGTATCAGATGAAATTGGAGAAATTGGTTGCTGGCTATACACCCCCAGACATGTGCTATATTTACAGCAATATAGTGGAGCACCAGTTTGTTGGGGATATCCAGGCACGCCTGCTGCGCATTGCTCACATTCCCAACCATAGAGGAAGGAGTTTGAGTATTGCATATGACAGACCCCATTATGTGAATGTCGCAACTAATCTAATAACCAATATCTCAATATATATAAGAACGATTGAGGGAAAAAAATTCCCATTCGGTAATGGGAGCTTAACAGTGAAGCTGCACTTTCGACGCACTGAGTTATAATGGACAGAAAGCCTTTCACACTCTATCGAGGAGTGAGATACCAGCGTGGTAGTGGACTTGGATCCATTTTTTCAACCATACTACGTACGGCTGTCCCTTTGCTGAAGAGGGGTGCCAGATACCTCGGAAGGAAAACGCTACAATCAGGTCTTAACACTGCCACTGCAGAAGACATATTGGCTGGGGCTAAACCTAAAGAAGCTCTAAAAAAACACTTAAAGCGTACACGGGACGAAATCGTCAAAGATACAAAGAGAAAAATGCGTGGTGGTGGGAAGAAGAAGAGGACTGTCCGGAAGAAGGGATTACCATCACGTGGCATTAAACGTAAAAGGATATCAAAAAAGAAGTGCTATAAGCGAATGAAACCTATGGTTGACCATTTTTTGACTGATATAAGCTAAGGACATTGATCATGAATCATAGTTTGTTTACTACTTGTCGAGAGAGGAGGCACTATTTCTAACTCGTCATGGCACGCTTCATCCATCCGTGTAGTTCACAATGTTGTAAATCGGAGCTGTCCTTCTTTGACATGCCCCCAACTCAAGTTTTTATTGAACACAGCGACTTTATTACAATTAACCCTTCAAACACAATTAGTTCCCCGAGTGCCCCTATAGAATTCGTGATACCCAGCTCAGGCCCTTACTTTTTTTACCCAAGCTGTGTGCACATGTACGCTAAACTACGTATAGCCCATTCTGATGGAACGGACTGCGATGACAAATATGCTGTATACCCTGAAACAAACTTTCTGCACTCATTATTCAACCAGTGTGACGTATATTTAAATCAGGTCAACATACCGGCCTATCTGGAAAATGTCCTCAATTTTTCCAAAGAAGCCAAGGATACCTTTTTAATTGCCGAGGGATATTATGAAGCTAAAGACGAAAGTAGTATAAAGGACAAATTTAAAAATTCTAAAAAGATATACGAGTGTTTTGGACGCCTGCATACAGATTTCACATTCCAGGAGAAGTTGCTTGTGAGTGGGCTGCATATGAAAATAAAGCTCACCCGCACGAATCCTGAGATCTGTTTAAATCTGGATGCTGGCCAAGAAGAGGGAGCAAAACCCGTTGTGGTTCACATTATGGAGACATACCTCCGCGTACGGCGAGTGAAATTAAGTTCACCAAAACAAATAGAAATTGAGAAAAATTTACTACACGCCACAGTAAAATACCCAATTAACAGAGTACAGATCAAACTATACACGGTGCCAGCAGGGTTGGCATCGAAACAGAAAACATAGCCCTGGGAAATCTAACTAAAAGGATATTAATTGGAATGCAGGAACACAATTCGGTGAATGGAAAATATAAAAAGAATGCCTTTAAATTCGAGAATTTCGGCCTTAAAAATATAACTCTATACGTTAATGGCGTTGCGTTGGGAGGAACATTGGATACGGACTATTCATCAGACGCTGTGTTACCGCTTTGCGCGAGAGCATATAGTAATCTGGCCCATATTGCAGGTGATTGTGATGAGCTCGGGATTGGGGTAACGCAGAAAGAATTCATTGATCAATTTAACCTTTATCCGTTTGACATCACACCTGACTTATCTGCTAGCGTAAATACACACTTAAGTCCACAACAGAGTGGAAACATCTCAGTCAGATTGGAATTCGCCAAGCCGTTAGACGCACCTATTAGTGTACTAGTATACCTCGAGTCACAAGCCCTAATAGAAGTAGACAGATTTAGTGGCGTTATCACTGACTTTTAAAATGGATGCGAATACACTTCAGAGAGTAATGAATAGTGAACGAATCACACGTTCCAAATTTATCGGTGTGTTTGCGAAGAATGAATCATTGAAATTGCCATCTCCGAGAAATTGCGGTAGTCTTATTGTGAACACAGATGTCATTGGTAGTGAAAGGATTCATTAGTTTGCAATCTATTTTAAAAATAGGGACCGCATGTACTATTTTGATTCACTCGGTACTCAACCCTAGAGTGACCCTGTTATTGTAAGTTTTCTCGATCAGTTGTATATCCCCGAAGTTGTGTGGAATCCCTTCCGGCTACAAGGATATTTTAGTAATACGTGTGAGATGTACTGCCTTTCATTTCTCATGCATATGTCACGTGGTAAAGCCTTTATAAATTTTAAAAAATTATTCGACCCGTGTCACACTCAATGAAACGACGAAATGGTATGCAGACAGATAAAAAGCCGTTTTCCGATTGTGCGTACTCGTTGTATAGTATGACGTTTTGTTCGTGTATATATATATATATTTGTAATCAATAATGTTAGTTTGTATATTCTGTAGTTTAAGATGGTTATTTTACTAAAAACATGATTTCTTTCATTTAATAAATTGATGAAAATACATTGTGTCTTCCCCAAAGAAAAGATCGAAACATAAAAAAATACTTACATTATTTCGTTAATGATGTGACAAGCGTTGGGATGACTGCTCGGTAAATCTTCTACCCCCGTATTCAGGTCCATGACATGGGTTTCTTCAAAACTAAAAGATTGTATAACACGTGTCAAATCCTCATCGGACCTTAAAGGAGATAGAATAATTCATTAATTCATACTGAATCTTTTTTAATAAAAACCCAAAATATATGCAGAGTATACATATAGTAAGAGTATTACAATGTGAAGATATCTTTGAACCGCTCAGAGAAGTTCCTTTAAGAGATAATTCCGAATAACATTTATTACGGAATTTATAAAATTATTTAAAACATGCAAAAGATTGCTATAAAAATTATTTAAACAATGCAAAAGATTACAATAAAAAATCAATGAATCAAAACAGGATTTTAGCATAATTGCAAACTAATCTATAATTGCGGATACCTAAATGAAGCACTTTTAATGTGATGAGATGAATTACTACAACCCTCCATATATATGATGAAATATCCAGAACAGTGCTCTTTCTGACAGGCACATTAAATAAATAACAAGTTTGGGAATAATTGTTTACAAAAATTAAAATTACAGGCACTTACATTTCTACGGCAGTCCCTTGCGTCGGATCGTAAGGAGCGTCATTGCAAATATCATCAACGGTTTGCCTTGGAAATAATCCATCCCGGTTAGCCACGTTAAAAAGATTAATTGTGGACAACGCTACAATGTTACCATCTTCATATAATTCCTGTAAACTGTAAAGTTCTTGATTCATGGCGGAGGGAATGTTTATTCACTGGTGAAAATAACTTGACTCCCAGCTGAAAATATTTCTTTTTATATGCATGATCCCCAAGCACCACCCCAAAAGACTAATAGGCGGTTCGTAAGTTTAATGATTGGTTGTCAATGTAACTGGGCGGAGCTATGATAAATTTGTGTAACCAATCGTAACACCTATATTACGGGTCCACGCTTTGGACGTCCTGATTGGTCGACTAATGGTGTCTTTATCTTCTCTCCGTAGATTTAATTCTCACATCGTGTACTACCACTTGCAGTCTCTACCACGATAATATTTGTATTTGCGCCCATACTTTTCTCGGTTTTCCCATTTTAGAACCCACCCCTTTATGTAATATCCCTCGCCCCTTGGCAACATTGATCAACATTTGCCATCTCTATCACGACAATATTTTACACTATTATTGTTATTTGCGGTCATACTATTTGATCCTCAATTTTTTCCCATTTTGGATCGGGAGATGGAGAACTTGAGCGGCGGCAAGTCGTTATAGGAATATCTTCATCAGAGCCGATCAGCTCAGTACCACAGGAAACAAAATTAGCGCCGCTACTCTTCATAATCCTGACATAGATCATTACCAGAGATAGCACAGTAACATCCGATGACACAAAGATCATTAGAAAATAAGAAATCTAGAAGATCTCTACAAGCAGAATGTTTTTGTGCATTATTTTTTGCGGTCATACTATTCTCAGCTTTCCCAAGATTTCTGACTTGTGGATTTGGTTTATATATATATATATATATATATGTGTGTGTGTGTGTGTGTGTGTGTGTGTTTTAATTGCCACTTGCAGTCTCTACCACGATGGCTTCAAATATTTGCAAAATATATGTTTGCGGTCATACTATTCGATCCTCAACTTTGATTAATGTATTTGGCTTGACTTTTTACCTGCCAATTCTCGCGTAGGAGTGTGATTAAATTGTGTTTAGCTCATGAAAATGAATGTCTGCTTGGGTTGGTAGATAAATGGGCGCCCTAGGTTAAGACGCTGGGGTGCTGGTTGAGAGATCGAGTCCGGGCAATGACGTTTTGATTTCAGCCTGCCCGTGCTTCAGCTTAGTTTCGATTCCACGTTAAACTGAAGGTCCAAGGCGGAGTGAAAAGCTTGACCCTCGTCAAAATGAACAATTCGGTGAGAAGGAAAAACTGAGTTAGCTATTATTATTATTACTACTAATTTGCACCACCCTATATATATATATATATATATATATATATATATATATTGTTGTTGCATATGGAAATATGATAAGGAAAATCATTACTTAATCAAAAGCTAATTTAGCCTATAAATAATTTGGAAAACAATCACGTGATGCTTATGTGTATATTTAAGTTCAGTTTTAACTTCATTATAATAATAATAATGGCGAATTTAATAGTATGAGTGGAAGGAGACAAAAACCAATTTTGGAGACGAGAAGTGGGACAAATCAACCCTTGCGTCCGGCTCAGCGATAATCTTCCTTTCCTCGAATAAAAAGAGAAGTCGTTTTAACGAATGCCTTCCTTGTCTTTCGAATTATAGGTAAAATGAAAATTATTCTTATAGAATATTTCTCATTTAATTCTTTTATCAATTACTTCGATTTCGCGGATTTTGTGTTTATAAAAAATATAGAAGATATATAGAAAGGATTGCCAAAAGTAAATAGACAGTATATTTTCTAAGGTTTTAGAATAAATGAGTGTTTCATGAATTATAGGTAAATTAAATATTATTCTTAGAGAATATGTTATTGGAATAATGTACAATATAAAGAGTCCTGTGTATTTCTTTTATTATTAATATTATTAAGATGAATGATTTCATTTGCTATGCCATGGATTAATTATCTTGAGGGGTTATGTCTGAATGTAATCTACGTTTTTCACTCCACCTTAGACCTACAGTATACACAATAGACACACGAGGGGGGGGGCTTATGTTTGAATGTAATGTAATTTTAAACAGTGATTTCGAAATAAAGTCAATAGTGTGTGTGTGGTGTGTGTGTGTGTGCTGTCTTCAGTTTTTCGAGCATTAACTTTCTTTCTCTTTCTCTCACTCTCTCTGTATAAATAGAAATTAGATTCAGTTAGATATATAGAAAGGATTGTCAAAAGTAAATGACACAGTATACATTCTAAGGTGTTAGAATAAATGAAAGCGAATTATAGGTAAATTGAATATTATTCTAAGAGAATATGTTATTGAAATAATGTAAATATAAAGAGTCCTGTGTATTTCTTTTATTATTAATATTAAGTTGAACGACGTTTAAATAATTAGTTCTCTTGCTGAACAACTTTAAGGAGAAAGTCGGTCTTGCCTTTAATAAATAAATAAATAAGTGGAAACTCGTCCAAATAAGTTGAAATAAATGGCGCAACTTGGCAACTCAACCTAATAGGGTATACCTAAACAATTAAAAAACACTATTTGGCAACTCATGTAAATAAAAAAAATGGTGGTATCTAGCAACTCACCCTAATAAAGTATACCTGAACAATTAAAATGAATGGTGGTATCTGGTAACCCCCTCCATATATAAATAAGCGGTATCTGGCAACTCACGATCTTCTATAATCAGGGATTCCCAAAGTGGTCTGTACAGACCCCCAGGGGTCTGTAGGAAGCTTCCAAGGGGTCTCTAAGCTTTTGGAAAAATAGTAACATTAACTATATTAAAATAACTTTCCATTTCACACTAGACATTCGGTAAGTGTTTATTAAACTGGTTTAATGAGCGTAGAATGTTTAATTTTACATTAATTTAAAAGCTATCTATGTTTATGAAATATACTATAGTTTGTAACTGAATTCATAATTTTTTTTGCGGGGGGTCTATGTCCGTACGGAATTAATATTTAGGGGTCCTTGGTGGTAAAAGTTTGGGAACCCCTGATTTATATGACAGCTGCTTGGCCCCTGGATGTTGATAATGCGTCTGGCTCCAGCCAGGCGAACACCTCCTTCCTTCTTAGGTTAAGGCTTAGGTTAGATTTCCCTTTGGGGTGGGTGAGGACCCACCTCTCTCAAAGACCTCCTTCTTCTCCTTTCTCTTCCTCTCTTAGGTTAAGGTTACCCCTTTGGGGGGAGGTCATCCTCCCTTCTCCCCCCGAAGCTCCCTCCCCTCTCCCCTTGGCAGCATTGAGTTGTTTTATAACCCTAGCCCCCTTTGCAGCATTGATGTTGCGTAAGCCTTGCAACAGTGATGTTGCATACCCCTTTCATTGCATAACCCCTTTGTAACATTTACCAACATTGCATTGCAACATCCTTGCACTCGTCCATTTTGCGCCCATACTTCTGCACTGAAGTCCTAAGTTTACATCCCTGGTACCAAGAGACATAGATGAACTACGCGAAAGAATTCTGCTCGGCTGGGAGAAGGTGTCTCAACGATATGTAAACAGGTGTATTGATCAGTGGCGTCCACGTTTGGAGGCCTGCGTTGAGCAGGAAGGGGGACACATCGAACAACTTCTCAATTAAGACGAACAACATGCTAAGGTAAGCATCAATGAAGTTTGTTAACTCTAGTCCCCTTACTTTTTTTAATATGACAGTTTACCTCTAAGGGGTCACTTTTTTTACCCACCCTGTATATACACGGAACATATATACACGGAAACGGCCCCTCGAGAGAAAAAATTATTAGGTAAAAGTTGCTTAAAATTAATCGAAACCTACGGGAAAATTATTGAATGCCCGGTTAGGTCAACTGTACGCCCTTGACGATTGGTTAGTTTAAGTTGTGATATTTTCGTTGAAACTAACGAAATTAATCGAAACCTACGGGAAAATTATTGAATACCCAGTTAGGTTAATTGAATGCCCGATTATATCAACTGTCCGCCCTTGACGATTGGTTGGGTTAAGTCGTGATATTTTCGTCAGTTTTAACGAAAATATCACGACTTAACCTAACCAATCTTCAAGGGCGTACAGCTGACCTAACCGGGTGTTCAGTTAACCTAACCGGGTATTCAATTAACTTAACCGGCCATTCAATTAACTTAACCAGTTGGTTAATATTAATATTAAAAAAATATATACTGTATATATTATTTTTGACTGTAGAGTGAAAAAAATAAAAAATAAAAAAATTTAACCTTGGCGACTGGTTAGGGTAAGTCGTGATATTTTCGTTAAAAAAAAGAAAAAAATACATATTATTTTTGAATGTACAGTAACTATATATTACCGGAGTAGTCGTATTCGTTATTTAGAAAGGAAACCGTCCTCATTTTCTATAAAACCTTTTCTTTTGTGTATTTTTGCTGTACGAAATTATAAAAACAAATAATATATTTTCTTTGTCAAAAGGTTATCATGAAAGAGCTTATGCAAAGTTTTGAGTATGCGCTGAGGTGGTGTAGTGGTTAGTGTCGCTAACTATGAATCCATCGACCTCGGGATCGAGACCCGGTGACGGCAGGCGGCGGCGTACAGCAAAACCCAGCTGCTCATCCTTCCACACAATAAAGAAATTGGTTGGTAGATTAATGAGTACCCTGGGTAGCCTAGTGGTTAAGACGCTGACCTGCTGCTGGTGGGGCGTGGTTCGGATTCGACGTTAAACTGTACCTCTAAGATGGAGTGACAAACTTGACCTTCGTCAGAATGAACAATTCGGGCGGAAGCAAAACCAAGGTTAATCAAGATTAATGTTATAGTTAATAAACATTTTAAACGTAAGAACTAGTTTTAACTTTATTATGTTTATGTCATTCATGGCCTTAGCATGCGTTCTTATTTTATATTTAGAGTTTATTTATTTTTAGGATACATGCAATAGTATTCCTGAAGTTTCAAATATCTCTCAAACATTATCATCGGGTGATTGGGTCCATTGATCTTTCATTTTACTTGGGTAAATTTTAACATAAAACAAACGCTAACTAATGACTATTCCTCCCTTTCTCTTATGACTAATTTAAGCTTAGGAGGAATCCCAAAGATGATGCCTTTGGGATCTCTTTCAAGGGAAACCGTTTCTCCTTCAGGAGTTTGGAAAGAGAACTTTTGCAGAAGGGCAGAAATGAAAAGGAACAACTCGGTTCGAGCCAAAGATTCGCCCAAACAAGTGCGCCGTCCTGCATGAAAGAGAAAAAGTACATTTTAAACGTAAATCATAAATAAAGATTTTTGACGAAATGTAAATGTATATTAAATAATGAGTAATTAAAGAATTCCGATAGAAGTCAACTACTAAAATAAGTTCGTAATAACATTGGTGTAATGTGTTAAAGCATAGGAGAAAAAGAGTTTATATAATTTATTATAACCACTTCATTGAAGAAAGCTTGGCTAAATATCAGATTCACGACAATGAACTTTACATCTTAGGTAATTTAAACCTTAACCTTTGGTTAGCTTCCGCGCGAATTGTTCATTCTGACGAAGGTCAAGCTTTTCACCCACCTTAGACCTACAGTTTAACGTGGAATCCGAACCACGCCCCACCAGCATCCCTTAACCATTAGGTCACCCAAGGTACCCATTTATCTACCAACCACTTTCTTTATTGTGTGGCAGGATGAACAGCTGGGTTTTGCTGCGCGCCGGCTGACATCACCGGGTCTCGAACCCAGGGCCGATGGATTCATGGTAGTCAGCGACGCTAACCACCACCACCTTACCTTAGGTACGTTATCGAATATTAAATTAAATTAGATTAGGTTTAAGTCATTATTTTGAACTAAAAAAACTCTGTCGTGAATCTTAAATTTTAACGAAAGCTTAGTATAAATATTGACATAACTTATTAAGACAGAATATCATCTCACCACATGAGAATGGTAAAAAAGCTTCGTTCTTGGCGGTAAATTTCTTATTTGTATCAAGAAAATGTTCGGGGTAAAATTCGTTTGGTTTCTCCCAGTAGTTTGGGTCCATATGACATCCATACAAAAAGAGCTGAATTACAGTTCCCTGTTAAAAATACTGTTGGATTAGAGTTTTAAGTTAAGGATATTACTTGTTTTGTCACTTTTATGTATCACATAGTTTTCGAACTTGATAAGCATTACTACAAATAATAAGATAACTATTTAAAAACTAATTAACCATTTAAGAAATTCTGTAATTTTGGGCATAATTATAGGCAAAAATTTATTTAATGGCTGCTTTTGAACTGCGAGCTACGCAAGTTACTCGTAATACGATAGATTAACATTGGAAACAGTAGAAATTTAACTACTCGTATATATAAATGAAGTTAAGTTTTACCTTTGGAATGAAATACTGTTCTATCATTGTGTCTTCTCTGGCTGCATGAAAAACTCCGAAAGGTGCATTTGACGAAATTCGCAGCATTTCATGTTCGGCAGCCTCAGTATACGGCAGCCTGAGAAAAAATAAAGAAATTGGCTGCACATGATAACATTCGGTACGTACATAATTCCTTGGATATGATTAACAATAGAAGTCTTTATTGGCGAATTTTCCACGAATGCAAGGCATGCACCGCATGCCTTTCTTTAGTTAAAAAAAAAATGTATATATATTACAAACATGCACCGACATACTGTACTATATACAGTATATTATAAATATCATCATTATATTTTTAAAATTACGAAAAACATATTTTTGGGTATGAGTCTAGGAAATTTTGAGTTGGCAACCCTACTATCGTATCGTTCATTCACTTCAGTTTGAAAATGGCTTCGGTCTGTGACGGATGTGAGGTGACGCTAGTAGAGCTCGCATGGTGTTCTCCCTTTAAATGTTGTGTGTCCAATTTGTATAATTTAGGTCTCGGGGGTACGGGGGCGGAGCCCCCGTAAAGATCACGTATCACAAATTGATCGGTATAGGGTTTTATATTTTTTAGGTTAGTTAGGTTAGGGGTTAGGTTTCCCATGAAACCTAGGTTTTTCTCATGGTTTTTGATGTTTCATGACACGTGGTTTTTCTTCCAAAACATGCTAAAACCATTGGTTTCATGTTGTTTAGGATAAATCTGACCATCGCTATTACAGTAAATTATTGCTTGTGCTGTGTTCCCCCACCCAAAACCCCCGGTTCCCACGGTGGTCCCCCCAGATTGTAGGAGTGGGGGGGGGGGGGAAATAACTTCAAGCAATAATTTACTGTAATGGCGATGGTCACATTCATCCTAAACAACAGGAAACCAATGGTTTTAGCATGTTTTGGTGGAAAAAACACAAAAATTGAGGTGGCGCCCCTATTCTGAACCGTTACAATTTATTTAACCTCGTATTAGCTATGCAACAATCAACTCTTACCTCGAAGCAAAGAAACGTGCAAGTTATATATCCAGTCGACCACTGGGGCTGTATTTTCAGTTGTCAGTTTCTGTACAAACGGCAATAAAAAGACTTCGTTACAATATATACATATATATATATATATATATATATATATATATATATATATATATATATATATATATATATGTGTGTGTGTGTGTGTGTGTGTGTGTTAAGCATAACAATATTAAAACCTCATCAATAAATATATTCTCTATTTAATGTTTAAAATGAAATTGTTAAAGACGCCAATAACTATCGCATACAGATTCAGCTAAGACATAATAGAAAATTAAATCAAGAGGGCCTGAAATCGAACCTTCAACCTCTTAACCCTGATCAAACAATTTTCTAAGAGAATTTGAGAAACAAAGAAAGACAACTTCTCTCTTTGGGCCTATATTTTAAGTTACCAAATTTTAAGATAAAAATTATTTTAAACACCTTTTATCATTTGAAAAACTTTTTCATAGTTTAAAACGAATCCTAATAGTTGACGATACCAAATTTTCCCATTACACCTAGCCTTTCTGCCTACATCACCCACAAACACTTTTATAAATTTAAAACTCGTAAAGTTTTTTCCCCCTAATCAATAGTAAGATATCGCTTGCCTAAAAGAATCATTCAGGGAATGACTCCATCATAATTTCACGTCCTGACAAAAGCAAAGATACCATTCTTCTAAACAAATCAGATGATGATAATAAGTTGAATAAAGCCCTCAACGACTCCGCCAAATTCAAAAAGATTAATGACAAGCCTCTAGCAGTTTCCCTAAACTTGAAGATAAAATCAACCATTTCCTCAAAATTTATATGATCAAAATAAAATTTCGGAGGATGATTACGACCAAATACACTCTATCGTCACCTCCCCAGACACTCTTTATGGCCTCCCTAAAATACATATACCAAATTTACTCATTAGACCTATCCTTTTTTGCCTACATCACCCATAATTTCCACCTAGCAAAATTCCTAAATACCCCAAATCCACCCTAAACCCTAATGCAGAATGAATATTCCATCCCCTTTCCTACGAATTCGTCAAAGAAATATTGACGTTGAACAATTCAAGCAATCTCCATATGCACAGCTTTGACAGAGTATTCCTCTACAACAACGTGCCAATTAGAGAAGCCATCGACATCTGCACCAACAATTTATTTTCCATAATCAGAACACAGACCTCAACCTAACGAAACAAGAATTTACCAAACTGCTAACCCTTTCCACTTCAGATACCTACTTCTTTTCAACTTTACCAACAAACCTATTCAATAGCCAGGGGATCCCCCTAAGAGCCACACTAGCTAACATCATTCTCTGTTATCACGAAAATAATGGCTACTCCATTACCCCACCCATTACAAACACACTTATATAAAAGATATGTCAATGACACCTTTCTACTCTTTCACACCTTACCCTTTTTAGATATAACAATAACAAAACAAAATAATAAATTCAGTACTTCCATATATCGAAAACCTTCATATACAGACCTAGATACAAACTACTTAAGTCACACCCCCTTACTATATAAAATTAACAGTATTAAAATCTTAATCCATCGTACTTATCAACTTTGTTCCTCCTACTTGTCCTTCCACTACGAAATAGAATTCGTTCACAGTTTCTGCATTAGTAATTCTTTCCAAAAACATTTACTACATTCTCTAACTAGAAATTTTTTCAACAACATTTATCAGCCCCCCTTAAAAGCCCCACTGTTAAAAATGATATACATTACTTTTCTTCGCCCTACTACAACTATATTAGTTACAAAATACAATCAGAACTTTGCCACCTACTCAGCCCACTTTACCCTCAATTTATTCATCAATTTGTATTCACCAATAATAATAGCATTAATTCGTATCTCAACCATAAAAAAAACCCAGCCCCTTGTCTCATCAATATGTACCGTTTCATTTGTACTCACTGCAATACGAGCTATATTGGCAGCACCATTCGCCAACATCAACCAAGAGTGGACGAACATCGCGTCATTTCTACCCAACGAAATCATCAATAAGAGATCAGTGACACCTCCACAATCACCCACTGCTCCCACCAATTTCAAAATTATCAATTCAGCATACCAATCAAATGACCTCAGCACCCTCGATTCCCTATACATCTTTAGTACAAGATCCTGGGGTTAATAACACACTGGATTGGTGCACCATTAAACATAATCAATCAATCAGTACAAAACCTACTCCTGACGACTACAGTTCTTACCTTTATACATTTTATATAATTTTAACTTTAAATTATTATCATAGGACTGTACAAATATTTTGGTATAAAATCTCTTACTATATTTGCACACTTTTTATTTTTTACTTCTTAGCAATGATGATGGAAATCGAATTTCCGAAACGGCTGACTAATAAACATGTATCACCTTCTAATCCTCATATATATATATATATATATATATATATATATATATAAGGAATCTTACTATTGCTATTAACATTCTGTAACCAGGCATAGCAAATCTGGGTTTTCTGAGTTTCATTTGTTAACAAACCAGAAAATAAATTGAATTGAAGCCTAAAATAATTATAGATTATTGGTATATAAAGTCTTCATTATTATTATTATTATTACAATACATGCCGCAAGACGTATAGCTTTTGATATCTTCAATAGATGAAAGACTCGTTTCTTGCTAGACAATAATTCATATACTCGTGACGACAGATGTTGACACGAAAGGTTTCTATTCACGTGTCCAGAGAGTGGAACAAACACTTTCACAAAATCATTTGAGAAAATAAGAAGTAGATGTTAACAAATTTTACCACACACACACACACACACACACACACACACACTTCTTCGCATATTTAGTTATTTATTCAACTATCATAAGCCTTCGATTCTATAGGTAGGGCAACTTTCAGGGTTTCTGGCCACTGTATAATATTTGAGTGAGTCTAAGGCTATGATTGGATTAGTTCTTCAAAAAGGTTCTTCATAATTTCGAAGCTGTACAAAATAGGTCTACCCCACTAATTAAATTATTAAGGGCTCAGTTTAGAGTTAAAGTTTTGTATTGCGAATATAATCTACGCATAGCCTTTTGGTTAGATTAATGTATCTAGAGATGGTTTAGATACTAATTATTGAATAGGGCCAGTAACCTTAGATCATGCTGGCTTGAAAACTTATCTTAGAATGTATAATCTATTTTTAATAGGATAAAACTAATTTTTCAATACACATGGGTATTAAAGTTCATGAGGTCTAACATTTCTTAAGCCTATCAAAGGTTGTAAATTCCCTTCAGTAGGCTTGGATTGCGACGTCTCTGTAAACTGGCCTAGGTTTTCGGTAATGCAATAGCCTATCTTAGTCCAATAATTAAGTTTTTAAGCACACGCACACACACACATACACACACACACACACACACACACACACATATATTATATATATATATATATATATATATATATATATATTAGGGCGGTTCAAATAAATGAAAATTAAAAATTCAAGTAAGCATGTATTTTTTTTATTAGACTTAAGAACATAAAACTGAGACAAGTTTGAGTGGAATCCAGGAGTATTTACTCGGTGCTCAAGCATTAGAATATGTACAGTGGGTGAATTGGATAAATAACATTTAGATAACCAATGAATTCGCACAATATAACGTTCAGTGATGGCACAAATGCATTGATATCACCTTAATATCATACATGAAATCTAACCGCCTGAACATTTACCGGTGGCCAATGTCGACTTATTGTGGTCAGGAAATTAGTGCCGGTGCATTTCCACTACGTGTAAGAGGAACTGCTTTTTGAGTCTCGGCTTTGGTAATGGTTGCATTTAAATTCTTTATCATGGCCACGCCCCTTTCAGCACTGTCGTTGATAACATTGAGGCTTTACATGGATAGGAGGGATTGTCTGTCGTCTTGGTGATTTTTCCACTAATCAGGAGATGTCCTAAGAACCCTCGGCTGATCTTGAAAGTATCAAATAACTTGAATGATGCTGAATCGACAGTCTGAGAGATCCATCCTTTCTACTGAAACGTTTCCGTTGTATTTTCTCCGATCTTTCTTTAGTGTTCCTCTCTGTAATAAATTTGCTGTCTCAACCATTTTCATCTTTGTTTTCCGACAAGGTTTCAAACGAAACAAAGCCAAACCAGGAGGAGTTTGTAGACACCAATCGACCAGGGAAGAACTCCAAGGGGGACGTTAGGCAGGAGACAGGGAATGCTGGAACTCCCGTTTCTCCTGTCACTGTCCTCCTTAGCTGATCTTTTTCCGTGTCTCATGAGCTTGAGCACCCACTAAAAGTTTTGCTACCGAGTAGAAATTTGCCATGAAGATTTTTGTAAACAAGTAGAATTAAAAATCCACATGCTCAGTGACTTACCTGCAATAAAATTTTTCACCCCTATTGCATGAACCGCCCTAATATATATTATATATATATATATATATATATATATATATATATATATATATATATATAACGTCTACGGGGCATACATGAAATAGACGAGCTGTTCATTCGAGATTACCTGTAAATTTTTATTCTGTGCACTCAGGTGAATATGATATGTTGCATTCAGTTGAAGGAACGAGATGTTCTCTTGCACTCTCTACAGCACATAATCATGTACACCCCCGGTTCATATGGTATTCTACTGAGACAAGCATCTAATCTTCTTTTTGAAGACTTCAACTTTGACTGCTACAACGACCCTGAGACATGCACATTTAAGTCTCTCAAAAATTATATGATCAAAATAAAATTTCGGAGGTTGATTACGACCAAATACACTCTACTGTCACCTCCCCAGACACTCTATACGGCCTCCCTAAAATACACATACCAAATTTACCCATTAGACCTATCCTTTTTGCATACATCACCCATAATTTCCACCTAGCAAAATTCCTAATTACCCCCACCACCACCCTAGCCCCTAATGCAGAATGTATATTCCATCCCCATTTCCTACGAATTCGTCAAAGAAATACTGACGTTGAACAATTCAAGCAATCTCCATATGCACAGATTTGACAGAGTATTCCTCTACAACAACGTGACAAATAGAGAGGCCAACGACATCTGCACCAACAATTTATTTTCCATAATCACAACACAGACCTCAACCTAACGAAGTAAGAATTTACCAAACTGCTAACCCTTTCCACTTCAGACACCTACTTCTTTTCAACTTTATCAACAAACCTATTCACTAGCCAGGAATCCCCTAAGAGCTACACTAGCTAACATATTTTTCTGTTATCACGAAAATAATGGCTACTCCATTGCCCCACCCATTACAAACACACTTATATAAAAGATATGTCGACGACGCCTTTCTACTCTTTCACATTGCTAACCACGACCCTCTTTTTATTAACTATCTCAATTCCCAGCATCATAGCATCAAATTCACTAAAGAAAACGAACCTAACAACACCCTAACCTTTTTAGATATAACAATAACAAAACAAAATAAATTCAGCACTTCCATATATCGAAAACCTACATATACAGACCTAGATACAAACTACTTAAGTCACACCCGCTTACTATATAAAATTAACAGCATTAAAATCTTGATCCATCGTGCTTATCAACTTTGTTCCTCCTACTTACCCTTCCACAACGAAATAGAATTCGTTCACAGTTTCTGCATCAGCAATTCTTTCCCAAAACATTTTTTACATTCTCTAAATAGAAATTTTCTCAACAACATTATCAGTCCCCTTAAAGTCCCCACTGTTAAAAAAGATATACATTACTTTTCTTCTCCCTACTACGCCTATATTAGTTACAAAATACAATCAGAACTTAGCCACCTACTCAACCCACTTTACCCTCAATTTAGTCATCAATTTGTATTCACCAGTAATAATAGCATTAATTCGTATCTTAACCATAAACTTTAAATTATTATTATAGGACTGTACAAATATTTTGGTATAAAATCTCTTACTATATTTGTACTTTTTATTTTTTTTACTTCTTAGCAATGATGATGGAAATCCAATTTCTGAAATGTCTGACTAATAAACATGTACCACCTTCAAGTCCTCCTATTCCTGATATATATATATATATATATATATATATATATATATATATATATATTAGGGTGCATCAAAATCACCAATGACAAAGTTTCACTTTGTCCCTAAGTTAGAAATGTTCCAATGGTTAAGAAAACCTACTATGTGAATTATTTTTGGATTTGAATGCCATTTATGGGGTCCACACAGACTTCCTATATGCACACCAACCCACAGTCATTCTGTGATTTGAGATCCAAATAGTAGAAGTTTAAAGATTTTGTTCACTACAAAAATCAGCCCAAGAACATGTAAGTGATATTTCTAAAGGTCATATATATACTTCTAAAAAGTGATAGAAACTTCTATAAAGTGATAGTACCTCTAGAAAGTGATAGAAACCTCTAGAAAGTGCTAGGAAGTGGTGGAAAGTTATAGAATATTCTAAAAGGAACTGCAATGTATAATCTGATATGCAAGTGTTTATGATAAATGTGATTTTTGTGTGTTTATGTTAAATGTTTATGTGCAAGTGTTTACGTTAATAAATTTTGTGTTCTCTTTACACCTGTCGTGCATTATGGCCAGTTCAGGTAGCACAAATGATAAATATGCTGTTAAAACTCGTCAAACTGCTGCCATTTATGGTCTTGGTGCTGGAATCAGCGATGCAGATGCAGAGATAACAGGATCTAGGCTGCCAACATGTGAGCAAGTGTTGCGATGCTACATGTTTCATCAGCAAGAAGGTCTACCGTTTAACCGTACAAAATGGAACAATGCTAAATTTGTCTTGCAAAAAGTTATTCCATTTTATCAGAAAGGCAACATTTCCATGATTACCGAGAGAAAGCTGTTGAAAAAATTATAGCACTATCTGCAAAAAATGCAAAACTTAGGGAACTTCCAGTGGATTGGCGTTCTTCGCCTGGTGCAGTTGCGAAGCTTAATGGGATCGAAAAGGAGTTACAAGAAACATTTCAGTTTTGGCCAAGGAATGCTGAGCAACTCATAAAAGATCCTGAAGATCTGGAGTTCTTGCGGTCAATGAAATCAGGCAGAGTCGCATCGTTTGGAAGCCATGACAAGAAGCTCGCATCAAAAGTCCAAAGAAAGCAGGAAAAGGAAATGATGCAAGCAGAACAACAGCTTAAAGCTCATAAAGCCCAAGCATCTACAAGCAAAGTTCAGATTGAGAACAGTGAGGAAAGCAACAGTGATATTGAGGATGAAGAGGGTGATATAGAGGATTACAAACCAAAAACACAAAAAAACTCGCCAAGCAACTCGTTCAGGAACAACTGCTTTTATAAGTCATGACATACTCAAATCCCATAGGATGGTTTCCCTGTCTACACGCACGAAGATCACACTGGCCCAACAGGCAGCATTTACCAAAGCCATCATTAAGGAATTAGGAGGTGACACAAAAAATGTTTCACACTCATATTCTACCGCCGACAGAGCAAGACGTAAGGTTGGTGAAGAGCTTGCATCATCGGTCAAAGAGTCCTGGGTTCCACCACAGTTCCTGTCTCTTCACTGGGATTCTAAACTGATGTCAACTCTGTCATACCAAACTAAAGCTGAAGAGAGGCTCACTGTAGCAGTTGGCAATTCCTATGACATCAAACTTCTTGGTGTGCCTTCCTACAAGCCAAATACAGATCAGCCAGCTGGTCAAAGCATTGCTAATCTCACCATGGAGCTTCTCCGATCATGGAATTGTGTTGACTCAGTAGTGAACATGACTTTTGACACAACAGCTAGTAACACTGGTCATGTGAGTGCTGCCCTTGTAGCCTGCACCAGGACATAGGTCGAGCTTTACTGTGGTCAGCTTGCCGGCATCACGTTGGCGAGGTAATCCTTACACAAGTCTTCAATGATCTGAAAATAGAATCACCAATGTCACTAGAAGTTACCATATTCTGTCAGTTCTGAAAGCATTTAGACACAGTTCACACAACAATAATCAGGCACTTAATTTTTTGGATGGTACCTCTTATTCAGATGATGTACAAACCATAATCCATGACTATAGGGCCAGAGCGATTTCATGCGCGCAGTCTGTTGTGAAGCATCAATATCAATGTGATGACTACAAAGAATTTTCTGATCTTTGTTTGCTCTACTTGGATGGGACAAGTAGAGAGTTTTCATTTCGACGTCCTGGTGCTGTACACAAGGCTAGGTGGATGGCCAAGTTTCTCTACTCCATTAAGATGGTGCTGCTGGAGGAGCAGATCAGCTCTCTTCCCTCTGGAACCATTACCACGGAAGCACAACAACCCAAACTGCGAGAGTTTGTCAACTTTGTTTGCTTGCTGTACAGCTGGTGGTGGATCACCTGTTCAAGCGCGGTCGAGGCTCCATGGAATGATCTGTCTTTACCAAGACATCCTCAGATATGAAAAACTCAGCCCCAGCATATCATCTAGTGCGATAAAAACTCTCAAGCATCACCTATGGTACCTGACTGCTGAGATGGTACCTCTTGCGCTCTTTAATGATGCAGTCCCTGAAGCTGAACGCCGCTATCTGGCTGAGAGACTTATAGCAGTAAAGCCAGCACAAGATCAGGCATCTTTACCACAACATCGATTTGGTACGGGATTTGGAACCCAAATTTCCAAACTCCATTTCCAGCACGACAAAGCTTGGCGACTTAATCAACAAAGATTCATGGTACATTTTCTCTGTTCTGGAACTTGACAGTTCTTTCCTGACTCATAATATCGAAAATTGGCCAGAATTAGCTTCCTTTCAAACATCCAGAGAACACATCTTGGCAGTTAACGTCGTAAATGATTGTGCTGAGCGTGGGGTGAAGCTAAGTTCTAATTTCCTCATGGCTGCCAGATCAGAACAACATTACCAAAATGTCCTACAAGTTGTTGAATCCGACAGAAAGAAGCTTCCTAATCTTCGAAAGAGAAAAACTGGAGACTAAACTAATTGTTCATGTTCATTTACAGCTCTTGAACATTTTTTATTAAAGTAGTTTCTTTTGACTTTGACTTGCTTGTATCACCAATAATGTATATAGTATCAATAATATAATGTATAAACCAGACTGTAATGTCAGACGTCAGAAAGTAATGTAGAAATCAATGCAATGTATCCCTGTTTTGATTATTTAATACATTTTTACTGGTTCTGATACTTTGCAAACACGGAAACCGGGATATAAAATGTTTAATTTTTTGGTCAATTTAACTCCAATACTAAATATTGCATCAATGATGTGGACCCCCTAGATGACCACATAAATCTTTGAAATTTGGCCATATGTGCTATTTCAGGCATTGGAACACAGTAATCATAGGGACAGATTGAAATAAAACTTTTTGAAAAATCATGGGAAATTTGATGCACCCTAATATATATATATATATAAAGAAGGTGGTACATGTTTATTAGTCTTTTTATTGCCGTTTGTACAGAAGCTGACAATTGAAAATACAGTTTCAGTGGTCGACTGGATATATAACTTGTACATTTCTTTGCTTTGTGTTGAAGTTGTTAGTCCCTTGACTAAGTAATTTACAGATGGGGCTGATAATTCGGAAAGAATTACACAAATAACAGAGTTACCACCGAAAAATTTCGCTAGTCGTTTTCTTTAACTGTTTGGTGTCAGCTCGTAATTTAAGGCCTACTTCCTTATTTATTCCAATGTTTTGTATGAAAAATGAAGATGAATACGACAAAATACATACTAAGGATAGAAATATATAAAATAATGAGAAATAATACAGTACTTTCGCAGTTGTGAAACTACAACCAGCCGTTTTCATATCATAAATTCCATAGCTAAGAAGACGTACGATAGGATTGCTAATAGCTTGGTTAATAGGGGTGGTTGATTTTTTAATTCGTTGCATTAGACTGTATATAGACACACAGATCAATTGAGTGGGACCTTTTAATACCAAACTCAATTAGTTCACAAGTTATCATTTAAGTGACGTAGTTATAAGAACTTCTCTACTATTTTCGAGAAACGTGATGCGATGTAAATAACAGAAAACTACATGGGTGAAATATATGTCTATGAAGGAAGGTGTCGATATTTGAATTTACGAAATATAAATTATTTATATATATATATATATATATATATATATATATATATAATAATATATAATATATATATATATATATATATATTTGTTGTTCATGATGATTTTTATCACGTTACTATACGAATGGATTGAAATATGTTAGCTTCCCCTTAAATTAGATAAATGATATTAAAATTAGCTTGTTTAATTGCTTCTGGATCTATTTCGTAATACAAAATATTAGAACAAGGCAAAATTTGTTTATGAGTTGATTGTATTTATTCTAATTTTATTTTGTGTGGTATCGTTATTAATAAATAAGCCAAGAAGATGAGATCATGGATGGCGTTAAAAAATCTCTGCTGTTTTGCCTTACATTACAGTTCATATAAAAAATATATACGTAGGTTACATTTATTAGTATATGTATGTATATATATATATAGACACACACACATATATATATATATATATATCAGCAGAAGGCTGGTGTTCCAGAAATATATCTTCTGCACGAACGCTTCCAACGTTTGTTTGCTTGTTTTTGTCTGTTTTTGCATGTTTGTTTTTGTTTGTCTCATGAAAGCTCCCCACAGGAGGCTTTTTTCTCGTGAAAGAAGGCGAGGATGAATCCTTTTTTTTTTTTCAAGGAGGGAGTGGGCCCCAAAGGAGTCACGCAAGGGGCCCCTCGAGGGACAAATGCCCTTCATTAAGGACGGTGAGACCCCATGGATGGGGTGAGGAACTTATAACGGAGGCGAAGTCTTTCAGAGGGCCCCTCCAGTGGCAGGATTTCAGAGCACTACCATTACTATTACTTTTGATTCCTTCTATTACTATTACTATTTAATTTTCGTCTGTTACTATTACTGTTACTTTTGTATGTGGGGTACTTCACTCATTTGAAAAGGATCTTTATGTCTATTTAAATGCAATTAGAAGCAGTGTGTTAACAAACAAACACTTTATTTCAGACTCAACAGGTACAAACATTATACAAGAGGTCCATAGAAGATTAAGAGATAGTTGTCTAGAGCATTGACTAAGTAGGCCAGTGAATCACTGTGGATAATGAACATACAAATACAATGATCCAACCATGAGGTGGTGTGCCAACTATCACTAACATAAGTAAAGCTATCACCAGGAAGACCACACATGGATGAAAGGGTCAAGTTATTATCTTCACAGAAGGCTTTTAAGTGGTTGCTAAACAAAGATTTATTATTAAGCACATTAGCATTAAAGTCACCAATAATAGCTACACATGTATCCAACTCATCAATAATACTGCTGACCTGCCCCAATTCCCAATTTAATGAGGTAATCTTCTTCATTATGAACTGCCTGGAAAGGCATATAGATACAAAGAATTACAAATTTTTTATTGTCTACACAAATTTTTATTCCAGTTAGCCAATTCAAACCAAGTTTTAATTCACTAATATATTTCCCATACCCCAACCTCCATAGAATAGCTACCCCACTAGGTGGGTGGCCTGCAAAGAGACCATCTTGTTTATCTCTGGTGGCCTCACCTATCCGATGAAAGTTACTGGACAGGCTATTCAGGTCCTTTAATTCCTGTTTCCATAGCCATGTTTCCTGCAGACAGAAAATATCAGCATCCTCTAACAGCTTATCAATTATAACCCGCCTGTGTTTGCTGTTATTGCCTAAGCTTAGGCCTCTACAATTGTAAGAGATTACCTTGACTGTTGCAATTACGAAGATGCAGCCATCTCTACATGTTGAATTCCACTTATACCAGGCACAGCAGTACAACATTAAACTCAGCTGAATTTTCCTCCACAATACAACGCATGATGTCTCCATAATTACCCTCTCCAGCACTTGCGAGAGGGGCTGCAGTTGTTTTTCTTCCCCTCTTCTCATAGAACTGCCGTACATATACCCACCCATTCAGGCCATACTGCTGGATCCATAAATCCCTCTGAATCATCACAGACTGCTGTAACTTGAAAGGAACTGTACATAGTCCATCTGGACAATTTTCCTACATGTAACCTGAAAGTTCACTTTATCTTCCACAAATGCCTGCAGCTCCTCGGCCGTAAGATCAGGTCGACATCTCGAGACGAAAATGTTTGTTGGCTTCGTTGGTACAGCCATCATACGATCTGTTTTGGCAGCCCCTATGATACCCCGCCATTCTCTGCCAGCCTTTGCCAGGCTGACTCCCTCTAGCCGGTGCATGAGTGGGACCAGACCCCCTTGAGGGACCACCACCATTAGCTACTGCAGTGGTTACAGTTCTCGGAGGGGTCGCTCGCTTCTGGCCCCTTCTTACCACCATTGTCCAAGATGCCTCCTCATCATGACCCCCGACTGCATTCCCAGCATCCCGATTCACCAAGGCCCCTTGGGGGGTACCCTGTGTGAGATAGTATTGAGCTGGCGATGTAGCAGTGTCTGGATTCAGGGATCCAGTACAAGGCTGAGAAGCAGAGGGCTCTGCACTCATGGATCCAGGATGAGGCTGAGACGCAGAAAGCTCTGCACTCATGGATCCAGGATGAGGCTGAGAGGCAGAGGGCTCTGCACTCATGTATCCAGGCTGAGGCTTAAAAGCAGGGGGCTCTGCACTCATGGATTCAGGATGAGGCTGGGAGGCAGAAGGCTCTGCATTCATGGATCCAGGATAAGGTTGAGTGGCAGAGAGCTTTACATTCATGGATCCAGGATGAGGCTGAAAGGCAGAGGGCTCTGCACTCATAGATCCAGGATGAGGCTGAGCGGCAGCCAAATAACAAATATTTGTTTCAACTGAATTATTACAATTTCAGAGACTGTGAGACCCGTGAGGTATCTGTGGTCATTTCGGTGATGTTGTACTTTATTATGTAAGTATTACCTACATTCACGATCTCCATAACCTTTTTATCGGGAGCTTTGGCATAATCCCAGATTTCATTATAACTTTATGCCAAATGAACGTTCCCTTTGTCGGTATTCTGTGCAAATTTCCCCCAAAGACTGTTTAGACACAACTTTGCACTAAAGCGCTTGCCAGGATTCTTAACAATTTGGGATCGGTCAAGCTGTATACCTTCATGGGCACAGTAACGCTGAATATAAGCCGATTTTTCATCTTCGGTATGAACCCCTCGCGGATATCCTGATGCTTCTACTTTATCCTTCAAAAAAGCGTTTATATATGGTGTGAAAAGGTTGGGTAGCTTCTGAAACCTCCACACCTCATGTATCTTCAATATTCTATACCCATGACGAACGGCTAGGGCCAGCTCAGGGCTTGTATATACACCTCTGATCTTACGCTGGTTGATTGTATGGTTACAATCACCGCTGTTCTCCTGTGCACACTTCACGCACAGGGGAAACGTGAGCTTGTGATGTATAACGACGGGTAAGATCGGCATCCATAAATCGCGAAGGGGGAGCACGTCTACGAAAGAGAGTCCAAAGTAGCGCGCATTCAAGTTAGCTGAAAACTCCTCGATGGTTGGTATGGTGGGACCCACCATTTTTTCAGGCGCACCTAAGGGGTACAGATTGTTCTTCACGTAGGGGTATAAAGAGCAGAAGTCGTAGTAGTGGAGTTTCACGCCCTCCGTAGGCGGAAAGTATAGCTTGAATGGGTTTGTGCGCCTTCCAAACAAGCTGTCACCGGATTTGAGGGGATCGAACACCATTGAACGTTTGATGGCCCTTATTTCTTCACGGTACTGGGCATCTGTTTCCATCCGTGCATCATACTCATGCTTCCACACGATTTTGTGAGTGAACTGGGAGCCTATAAGTTGATCACGGTTACGGGTCGATGCGAGGATGTCGGCGGAGGATCTTCCATAAAGGTTCCCTGTGACGGCACATTCAGCGCACGTGCATCCATGCCACCAGCATCCGTTAAAGGATACACAGTCTTCTCACCAGTGGTTGGATCTTCACTTAGGCCGTCAACCCAAAAAACACGACCAATGACCTTAACGAGTACTTCACCCGTGTTGCGGGCATGTTTTATGTATACCCCGGTCTGTTGCTGTAGGTGTATGAGCCAGTAAATAGCCTTGTGCCCATAACTGCGGGGGTTGTTTCTGTGAATGATTGCTAAGGTGTCTTTAGGCATGAAGTTATTCTTGAACACTGTAAAACATAATGAGGCGATCGTGGTCGCGACTTGCAACGGATCGCATTTGAAACGGGTTATGTACATCCTTCTAAAGGCTTCAAAGCATGCTCTAAGTACACGTACGTCATTCACGCAATAACGCTCACATTCATCGGCTATATTGTATGGATTAGCTTCATTAAAACTGTTGTAGTAGCGGTCAAAATCTTCACGCTCACTATCACTCATGTTGGTGTAGTTAAAGTAATGTTTGGGTGGAGGTAGTCCAACGTAATTCAAAGTTTCGTTAGTGAGGACTGTGTAAGGGAAATACCCTTTTGAAACTTCAGCGGCTACGCCCATTACCTTGGGTAGCTTTGCTAATTTACAAGGTGTGAACAGTAGGGTGTCTTTAAACTGTACATTACCTCTTATCTGCATCCATATTAGTTTGTTGCCTTTTTTCAAGGGATCACCTGTAAATATCGCAGACGACTCGTGTTCAAGCAGCTCCTTATAAAGGAACTGTGTGTCAAATTTCGCCCCGTTATGGGCAAGAATATACACAATAATTTTTTTTAACTTGTCCGCTAATTTGACAATATAGGATACAAAGAGTTTCACAAGGCTGCCGTGTGCATTCGTTTTAAAAATGTTCGTTTTCTACATTTGTGGCACTCGTCACACTCGAGCTCCATGCACTCATCACAGATAGTCTGACTTACGAGTAAATGTGAAATAACCTCTTTGGTTTCAGCGTTCGTGTAAGTTTCTATATCGTAGTACACGGTTATAGAAGGGCTATTTTTAGGCTTAGCATCTTTCATATAACATACATACCTCACTCCATCTGCCTTATATTTTTCATGACATGTAGAAAAGTGAATTTCATCGCATTTATGTTTGAAATTCCCCCAATTATCCATCATGTGAAACATGCCGCACTTACAAATCCTCATTTTCCTGCAAGTGCCATTTGATTTATGGACTTCACAGCAATTATTACTGAAAAATGTACGTCTACACACATTACATCCCCTCTTCTCGGTTTCAACTACACGATTTTCACATTTGGGGCATTTACACTGCTCACATACCATGTAGCAATCCTTACAATGTTTCACCATATCATCAGCAAATTCGAGACATCCCTTACACAAATCATGATGCCTTCCATATTTTCGACTTTTATCATAACTGGCGTAGAGAACCCTTATGTTACGGATGGAGAGATACGATGTTCCTGACAATCCTAAAGTAAGTAGAGGTCTTGTACAATCTCTCACACTGCTTTTAAAAACATACACAGTCGTACGACGATCATCCATTCCAAATACGACTATATGTGCACACACATTTCTACATTACTGTACAGTCTTTACAGCCACACCTACACTTTTCCTCCTAATTATATATATTGTAATGTATATGGTTGTAAATTGTGACTTGGTCCGCAATTGATATGGACCGTGACTTATTTTTGGTTGGCAAGGTACTGGTATTGATGGATACCGTAATGAAATTGACTGGATTCTTTGGATCTGATATATTTGCATGTCGGTTATAAATAGATATAGAGTGTAACATATTTGTGGATAGTAGTCTATTATGACTTAATCCTCTGGATCCAGAGATTCTATCTTTAGTTTTAAATTGATAATTAATAATTTTTAAATTGATAATTATTTAGTTTTGTGAAAATTGGTTGTTGCCAATGTACAGACAGTTTTTACATAGTGGAGCCGCCTCGATGGGCCTACGTGGCCCCTAGTGTGCCCACTATAAAAATGTCTGATGTTCTTATGTTCCTTGTGGTTCGGAACCCACGTAAAATTGTAGCTCCCCTCCGCCACATGCACAATACACAATTACGAACACAGTTAGGTAGACCAGCCATGAGTGGATCCTAGGGTCTTTGTTCGTCTGAAACATTATAACATTATAACATTATTATAACATTATAACCATCAATATATTAGTACAGGGAAAAAAAAATATATATATATACATATATATATATATATACACACACACACACACACCGTTATATTAAATAATTAAATATATTGAAAATAATAATATACAAAACGTATAATCAATTGCATATTAGTACAGCAAATATATATATATATATATATATATATAATTAAATAATTAAATAAATAAATATACATCAAAATACTTTATGTTGTACGGCGCAAAACGCTAAACTCACACGTAATCGAGTCTACATTCACACCGTTATTACTTTGCACTACACGGTAAAACCGTCCAAGCAATACTTCACCGCTCAAGTTATACGGATGCCTTTACTCGACATAAATGGCTTTCATATCGTTCAATACTATTTTTGTCCCCACTTTACATTCGGTTGGCAAGTTATCTTTAAATACGACTACAATACATTCAAAAGCACGCACAAAGAGGTCATCGTTAACCACAACATCATTATTAAATACAAGTTTATAAACACGCCTTTCCAATCGAGGTTTTTTTTTTACCGTCCCGAGCTTTTCAATCGTGAACTCTTCTTCACTCTGCATAGCTGCAATTGAAATAATCTTCCAAGTCGTAACGACAGCTATTCATTATATAGAAGTACAGCTCTTCAGGGTGAACAGTATAGACAAGCTCTGCCCTGTACCGCTCAAGTGCTTTGTACCAAAGTTCAGGATATTTCGAAGAATCTAAACCTTTTAAATATGCATCCAGCTCTAGACCATTCTCGCCTTGTTCATTCCTACATTCGATAAACCCGTCGAGCAGAGCGGTGTATGCGTATTCAAGAACTGTGTCAAAATAAATCATATCCGTAACACGAGCGTCTAATATAGGCTTCAGCTTGCGGAATCCAACGATTTTAAACATTCTGTCGAGGATGAAACGGTTTCGCGTAGGGACAAGAACGTTATTATCAGATGCATTCTTCCACATCAGTCGATATCAATGCATGGCTGATCGTTATTTATACACAACGTGCAAACAACAGCATATGAGGGGGCATCACTAATCTGCTCTCTTGTACCTACACCTGCAGGACGTGAAGTCCGGACGTGGTTATCCTTCAGGTTCGGGTCAGATGAGGGGGACGATTTTTGGGTGGTAATACCGTTCAGACGTTTGGCGGCTGTAGACATAGAATATATCTTGGGCCGTATAATGCAAGCCTCTCAAAGTGGTACATCCTTCAATATGGACAACTTCATGTTAGATATTGACAGAGTATTCCGGGTTGCGGGTCATAGTGCCACACCTTATACTCTTAATTTCAATTCTCCGGTTATTTACAGAAAGCATTTAAACGTCGATCGTGGTTGTGGTTTTATAGCAATAATCTTAGCTCATATGTTCACTGTGCTAAACACTTGTACGCAAAAAATTTAGCTGCCCACGGTTGTGCAGCGTGCCCGTAAACTGGCTTCAGATTGTAAGCTTCAGTTTGAGTGTAATATGGGTTCTGAAGAACTGAGAAGGGCCGAGCAGGAAATGAATGCACGTATAGTCGTATTTGGAATGGATGATCGTCGTACGACTGTGTATGTTTTTAAAAGCAGTGTGAGAAACTGTACAAGACCTCTACTTATTTTAGGATTGTCAGGAACATCGTATCTCTCCATCCGTAACATAAGGGTTCTCTACCCCAGTTATGATAAAAGTCGAAAATATGGAAGGCATCATGATTTGTTTAAGGGATGTCTCGAGTTTGCGGGTGATATAGTGAAACATTGTTAGGATTGCCACATGGTATGTGCGCAGTGTAAAAGCTGCTCCAAATGTAAAAGCCGTGTGGTTGAAGCTGAGAAGAGGGACTGTGATGTAAGTAGTCGCACATTTTTCAATAATTGAGCTCCATAGGTTAATTGGCACGTGCAGAAAAATGAGGATTTGTAAGTGCGGTATGTTTCACATGATGGATAATTGGGGGAATTTCAAGCATAAATGTGATGAAATTCACTGTTCGACATGCCATGAGAAATATAAGGCGGTTGGAGTAAAGCATGTATGTTATATGAAAGACGCTAAGCCTAAAAATAGCCCTTGTATAACTGTGTACTACGATATGGAAACATACGATTGCTGAAACCAAAGAGGTTATCCCACATCTACTTGTAAGCCAAGACTGTCTGTGATGAGTGCATGGAGGTCGAGTGTGATGAGTGTCACAAATGCGGTAAACGGACAAACGTTTTTAAAACGATTGCATACAACAGTCCCGTGAAACTTTTTGTGTCCTCTATTGTCAAGTTAGCGGACAAGCTAAAAAAATGATGTGTATATTCTTGCCCATAATGGGGCAAAATTTGACACACATTTCCTTTATCAGGAGCTGCTTGAGCACGAGTCATCTGAGATATTTACAGGTGATCCCTTGAAAAGATGAAACAAACTTATACAGATGCAAATAAGAGGTAATGTACAGTTTGAAGACACTTTATTATTCATATCTTGTAAATTAGCAAAGCTACCCAAGGTAATGGACGTAGCCGCCGAAATTTCAAAAGGATCTTTCCCTTACACATTCCTCACTAGTGAAACTTTAAATTACGTAGGACTACCTCCACCCAAACATTACTTTAACTACGAATGTATGAGTACAGGTGAACGTGAAGAATTTGACCGCTACTACAAGAGTTTTAATGAATGTAATCCTTATAATATAGCTGATGAATGTGAGCGTTATTGTGTGAATGATGTGCGCGTGCTTAGACGATGTTTCCAGGACTTTAGAAGGATGTACATAGACCGTTTCAAATGCGATCCGTTGCAAGTCGCAACCACGATCGCCTCATTGTGCTTTACGGTGTTCAAGAACAATTTCAAGCCTAAAGACACCTTAGCCGTCATTCACAGAAACAGTCCTCGCAGTTATGGGTACAAGGGTACAAGGCTATTTACTGGCTCATACACATACAGCAACAGACAGGTGAATAAATAAAGCATGCCCGCAACAGAGGGGGAAGTACTCATTAAGGTGCCACTTCTCACCGTGCCACTGGTAAGAAGACTGTGTACTCCTTTAATGGTTGCTGGTGGCAAGGATGCTCCTGTCCTGAGTGTGGAATCGTAGGAGATATCCACGGTAGATCTCCTTCTAACAGTCTTGCATGGATCCGCACCCGCGATCAGCTTATAGGCGCCAGTTCACTCACAAGGTCTTGTGGGAGCGTGAGTATGATGCACGGCTGGAAACAGATGGACAGTACCCTGAAGAAATAAACACGATCAAGCGTTCAATGGTGCTGTATCCTCTCAAATGCGGCGATAGCTTGTTCGGAGGGCGTACAAATCCCTTCAAGCTATACTTTCCGCCTACGGAGGCCATGAAACTCCATTACTACGACTTGTTCTTTATACTTCTACGTGATGAAGAACAATCCGTACCCCGTAGGTGCACCTGAAAAAATGGTGGGACCTGACCTGCTCACCATCGAGGTGTTCCCAACAAATTTGAACAAGTACTATTTCGGTCTTTCTTTCGTAGATGTACTCCCTCCTCGCAATTTATGGATGCCGATCTTACCCGTCGTGATTGACCACAAGCTCATGTTTCCTCTGTGCATGAAGTGCGCAGAGGAGAACAATGGAGCTTGTAATCACACAACCAACCAGCGTAAGATCAGATGCGTATATACAAGCCCTGAGCTTTCCCTAGCTGTTCGCCATGGCTACAGAATATTGAAGATATATGAGGTCTGGAAGTTTCAGAAGCTACCCAACCTTTTCACGCCATATATAAACACTTTTTTGAAGGATAAGGTAGAGGCATCAGGGTATCCACGAGGAGTTGATACCGAAGATGAAAAATCGGCTTATATTCAGCGTTACCGTGACCGTGAAGGGATACAGCTTGACCGTTCCCAAATTATAAAGAACCCTGGCAAACGCTTCAGTTCAAAGTTGTCTAAACAGTCCTTGGGGAAAATTTGCACAGAATACAGGCAAGGGGAACGTTCATTTGGCCCAAAGTTATAGTGAAGTTTGGGATTATGCCAACGCTCCCGATAAAGAGGTCATGAACATCATGAATGTAGGTAATACGTACATAATAAAGTACAACATTACCGATTTGGCCACAGACACATCGTGTGTTACAAACATACCTGTAGCCAGCTTCACAACGGCCTACGTACGCATCAAACTTTGGAGTCTATTGCATTCTCTTGGTCGGAGGGTTCTGTACGTCGATACAGATAGTGTGATATTCACAGCAAGGGAGGGTGAATACATGGGGTAAGGGTGAGGGTGAGGGAGAATATTAAATATATTGTGACGGCTAAGGGTATCACGCTCAACCAGGCGAATCGGTGGGTCGTTAACTTTGAATCGTCGAAGGATCTAATGTGCTTGGAAGATGAGGGCAACTAGCCGCCCCAACTGACTGTGGGGACCCACAATTTTCAGGCGCAGAAGCTGGGTGGCGTGGAGGAACTTAGGGGTACGAAGGTATGCCGTAACACCTATAGGAAACGTTACCAGGTGCCTGGTACCTATGATACCGTACCCTTTGGATACCATAATCCTTGATTGTTATATATATATGTGTGTGTGTGTGTGTGTGTGTGTGTGTGTTGTGTGTGTGTGTGTGTGTGTAAAAATGAACAATGAATAATTCCTCTATAATTCGTATATTTATATAAATCCACATGTTTGCCTAATTCTCGTATTTATATAATCTTTATATAAATCCTCATATTCATTACAATCTTTATATTCATTATATTCATACAGTTCTTATATTTTTATAATCTTTATATTCAAATATTCATTTTTACATAAGGACCAAACTCGCATAATGCAAGTTTGGATTTCTTTAGTATTCAATGTATGGTAAATGCTTTAACATATTATTATTTATATGTTGTTCATTCATACGTCCATTTCCTTTCTTGACCATTATCTTTTATTTCCAATATCTTTTATTGTCTACCTATGCCCTATTGCCATATCAGTCCATGTTTACTCGTGTTCGTCTATATATCACGCACACAACCTATTATGTGACTACCGATATGTGTACAAAACTTTATGCATTCGTACATGTCCGCTAATAATCATGATTACGTACGTAGTTACCTTACATGTAAGTACGTTCACATGTATACTTTTTATTTTTTCTTAATTATTTAATTTCTCGCAAGATATTCGTTCATGCTGACGCAAGTGTTCGAATTCCAATGACGAAGCCAAAAGCGGGCATCTGAATACGAAATCTCCTCCCTTGCTTGCTTCTAATCCGAAAACATTATTATGTTATATATTGTTATATATTATGTGTGTTATGTTATATATATATATATATATATATATATATATATATATATAAGCACACCGGACAAAAATTAGTCACCCCTAATAGCACCGATAGTAGGAAGTTCAAGGTCACACAGAGGGCGCTGATGTAGCATTGGTAAGTGACAAGTAGCGGTGACGTAGCACACAGGATCAGATCTGTTTCGTGAGGTGGTGAAGAACAAAGTGTGTGTTGGATATAGTCTGCAAAATGGGTCGTGAGGCAGACGTTACTCAGTGGCAAAAAGGAGCCATCGTGTTTGGCAGAGCCCACGGACACAAAATGTCTGAAGTAGCCCAATTTGTTGGTGTGTCAACGCGTACTGTCCAGCGAGTTTACAAAGAGTGGTGTAGTTCGCAATCAACTGACAATCGACGGCGTAACTGTGGCCGGAAAACAATTCTCGACAATAGGGGCCGCTGCCATGTTTCTCGTCTAGTAACTGCAAATCTTTTCAAACCAGAGAACAATTGCTCCAAGAAACCAATGAGGTTCTCCAGCGACCAATTTCCGAACGGACATTGCGACGAGAACTGCATGCGATGGACATCTGGAGCAGGGTACCACGGAAGAGGCCGCTGTTAACAGCAAGTCACAAATTGGCACGTTATAAATGGGCTCAGAGGCACAAAAACTGGACTACGGCAGATTGGAAACGTGTAATTTGATCCGATGAGTCCCGTTTTTGTTTGTTCTCCAATGATGGCAGGCGACGAGTACATCGCAGGTCCAATGAAGCCTTTAATCCTGAATGCGTCGAAGGTGTTGTTCAGGCTGGAAACAGAAAGTGAAGCGCAGGAATAGACACCCACGGACTCTGGCGGAACTTCGGGACCGGCTGATGAACGAGTGGCAGCAAATCGATGTTCAGTACATGCACAACCTCGTAGAGTCTCTGCCTCGCCGGATTCGTGCGGTTATCAAGGCCAGAGGCGCCGTCACACGTTATTAGGTACATTCTGAGAGGGGTGACTAATTTTTTGTCCGGTGTGCTTATGTGCCCATGTACTTTGTGTTAAATCCTAAAATAATAGTTATCCTAATATAAATATGAAACACTGTAAAACTATAGTCAACTGTTTAATTGTAATTAACTGTAATAATTTAATATGATGTATTTAATATATTTGAATGAAACTGTAATTAACGATAATAAGTGAATGTGAATTAATTGGTGATTATAATCATAGTTATAGTAAACCAAAATTACAATGTACTCAGTGATGTACTTTGGTTGTATTCAATGTACGACCCGACCCTATGTCGCCATTTAGGAATATATACTCGGCGATATTATTATTTTTTATTTTTTTTTTTTTCGTTGGGATAAATTTTTTATTTGCTTCCTATTTTGCCAAATAATTGGTGACTTGTTCTTTTTAAAATTTTTAATAATTTTTTTAGATTTAGCTTAATAATGAATCCTGAATAAATTTTGCAAGTTCATGTTTTGTATACATTCTCTCTTCGTTATAAAAGATGAAGTCATGTCTTGCCTAAGCATTTAATTGTAAATCTTCAACCTTTAATTTTTGCTCATATGCATATTTTAGTGTAAAGATGCATAGTTCAATTTCCACTTCTAATTAACTCGGCAGCTCATGATAACATCAGATCTGAAAATACGCGGTTTAAGATAAAAATATGGCTTCATCTTCAAATATCTTGTTTATCTGTTTAAACATTGCCACAGCAAAAAAATTTACTTTATTTTCAAATACTGTGCAAAAATAATGCAGCCTATAGAGAATAGAAACGACACAAGTCAACCTTTAATAATAATGATGTTAGCAAATTATGGGTATATAAACCCACAAAATTTCTTCCATGTTCATTCAGAATTAGACTTAGAGGCTGAGCACTACCTGTACATTTTAGCAGTAAATTACAGTAAGAAAAAGTCTTTCTCTTCTCCTTCGAGCCTTGCTCTCTTCAGAGAACTTAGTCATTAAATTAGAGAAAAATAATTTCTCGATACGTTATAAGAAGAATCGGGAACCTTCAGAGAATTTAGTAAGCCTCCCAGAATCCTCCGAACCACTATAGAAGAACTCGGACAGTAGTATAGAAGAAACTACTACAAGTAACAAATTCGTTGCTGCCACTTAACCAGAACCCCCGTCGACTTCGAACCAACCCAGGCCATAGATGAAGGGGTTAATATATATATATATATGTCTAGTTACTTGTCAACGATATGTTTATTTTATTGATTACACGTATTTGTAAATATATACCTTCAATAATTCGATGATATGTTTATTAAATAAATTGTGTTTCAATTAGCGTTCCACTTTCTCCTTTGTGTGTGTGTGTACACAGCAGAAAGTTCTAAGCTCCGCCCCCTGTATGATCGATCAATGGTCACGTGACTCTTGCTACTACCTGGGCATATCTCTATCAGACGTGCATTTGAAGAAATCCCACATAAACAAAAAGTAGTAATGGCTACCTTTAATATTGAGTGTTCGACGTTTATGAAGTGGTATTCGGCAAAGTGTGAAGATGTAGTGGATACTCAAAGACTCCCTATCCCTCCCTCCTATGATACTTTTCAGGCTACATTGAACCGTGCGAAGCTTGAGGAACAAGAGGCACAAATACTTTACGGCTATTCTGGCGAGAGCATCGCAGGATTTCGTGGTACAAGCGATGTATTGAACTATGTTGTAGGACTAAACTTTGTAAAAGCTTACATATGCCGTAAAGTGGAAGAAACAACACGTGCAGAAGAGAAGCAACGGTTATGGTTAGTGAGTCTTGTTGATGAGTGGTGTGACAAGCGGTATTATGTCATGTTGCAACAAACCGAGTCCTCGTACCCTGCGGCTGAGAATGTAAATCTTGTCATAATGGAGAATCTGAAGTATTTTCATCTCTACATTAATATATATCATGACGAGGTTTGTAGTGAGGTTGTGGCTAAAGGCCTGCGTGAGTTTTTAATAGAATTTAGAGACGAGTATTGTCTGCTAAACAAAAAGGAAAAATATGGGCATATGTTTCTCTCAAATAGTGCGCCGGAGTGTGAATAAAATGTGTTTAGTTCGTGGAAATGAACGAAAATGTCTGGTGCGCATTCTGGGGAGTGGGAATGATAAAACATTTAAACCGGTATTGCTTCATGTATCGGAAAATTTCTCAAAACACCAACCCGGTATAATGGGATACAAGTATTCACATGAATCTTTCACGTTGGAACAACGCCGTACACGATTCATCAGCTTATTGTGTGACTCACTCCTCCACACCTCCCATCGAGCAGGTCCGCCCACCTGTGGCTCATAGTCATCTCAAATCTTGAACCGACTGGACTTGCACTCTTCACAAGAGAATGAGATGGAGCTTCCTTTGAGTAGCATTCTCAATGCTGTGTACGATGTGTCCGTGACGAAGTCATTGCGCGTGTTCAGGCGTAAAACCGGTGCCATTAACGACTTGTAGACAAACAAACCCTGGTAAACGGAATGTTGTTTATTTATGTGTTGAGTAGATGAATAGAGTCTTCGTGGTAGTTGAGAAGTGGAGCGAGGATCGTTATAAAATACCTGCAGGTGTAGGCACAAGAAGAGAACAGATTAGTGATACCCCCTCATATGCCATTGTTTATACGTTGTGTATAAACAACGATCAACCATGTATTGATATACGATTAATGTGGAAGAATGCTTCTGATAATAACGTTCTTGTCCCTACGCGAAACCGTTTCATCCTCGACAGATTGTTTGAAATCGTCGGTTTCCGCAAGCTGAAGCCTATATTAGACGCGCGTGTTACGGATATGCTTTATTTTGATACGGTTCTTGAATACGCATACACCGCTCTGCTCGATGGGTTTACCGAGTGTAGGACTGAACAAGGCGAGAATGGTCTAGAGCTGGATGCTTATTTGAAAGGTTTAGACTCTTCGAAATATCCTGAACTTTGGTACAAAGGACTTGAGCGGTACGACTTAGAAGATTATTTCAATTGCTGCTATGAATTGTGAAGAAGAGTTCACGATTGAAAAGCTCGGATCGGTAAGAATAAACCCTTGATTGGAAAGGAGTGTTTATAAACTTGTATTTAATAATGATGTTGTAGCTAATGATGACCTCTTTGTACGTGCTTTTAAATGTATTCTGTCCGTATTTAAAGATAACTTGCCAACCGAATGTAAAGTGGGCACAAAAATAGTATTGAACGAAATGAAGGCCCTTTATATCGAGTATAGGCATCCCTATAACTTGAGGGGTGAAATAATGTTAAATCGTATTTATTGCATAGTGTAAAGCAACAATGATGTAACTGTAGACTCGATCACGTGCGAGTTTAGTGTTTTAGTTAAGCGCAGTAGAACATAAAGTGTATGTATTTTGAGGGTTTTGCAGTATATTTAGTTTCTATATATTTAATTATTTAATATAAATGTGTATATATATAGATTTCTCCTGTACTATTATTTTGATGATTATATTCCATCGTTTAAAACTGTGTACTTCTTATATTATTATTTTTTATTATATATATATATATATATATATATATATATATATATATATATATATATATATATATACACTCGTATATATATATATATTCTTCGTTCAACTTGTGTATTTCTTATACTATTATTATTTTTTTTATTACATATATTCCTCAAAAAAGTGTGTATAGAATGAACTAATTTGATTGTGTATTTATTTTCTATATATTTCATGAAATTATTTCGACTAATTCGTCTGAATAAACAGAATGTTGTAATGGTGTTTTATTTAATTCTTTTGGTTGCACGAGGGCCACTGAATATATTTTGCCCCACCTTTTTTTTTCTTTCCAAGTTTCCTTGTAAGTTCCAGAAATTTTGTACACAAGTAGTTACATACCTTTTTTACAAGTTTTTATTTTTCCACATAGTCTCCATCCTTTTCTACGGCTTTCCTCCACCTCGAAACAAGGGCCTTTATTTCTTGCTCGTAAAAGTCCGTTGGGTTCCGCTGGAGCCACCTCTTAACCTCCTCAACAACCTCATCGTCACTCTGAAACTTTCTTCCACGAATAGCATCCTTCATTGATCCAAACAAATAGAAATCTGAAGGTGCCAGATCCGGGCTGTATGGAGGGTGGGGTAACAGTGTCAAGCGCATTTTTGTGATGGCCTCTCTTGTTTGCAAACTTTTGTGTAGTCTTGCATTATCGTGCAAACGAAAGACGTCTTCCAGTTTTCTCTCCGGTCGAACTCGCTTTATTCGTCTCTGGAGTCTCTGTAGGGTAGAAATACTGTATATGCCTCTGGATTGATTGTTTGTCCTTTCTTCATAATGTCCACCAGAATCACCCCTTTCATGTCCCAGAAGATAATGGCCATAATCTTTCCTGTAGAGGGAGCCATTTTGAACTTTTTCTTGCGTGGGGAGTCTGCGTGATGCCACTCCATGGATTGGCGTTTTGTTTCAGGTTCAAAGTGGTGTACCCAAGTCTCATCTCCAGTCACAATTCGTGAAAGGAAGTCATCCCTTTCTGTCTCGTATCGAACCAACGACTCAGAAGCAATTTCTTTTCTTTGGGCTTTGTGATCTTCAGTCAGTTCGCGAGGAGCAAACCGTGAACACACTTTTGAGTATCCCAGTTGCTGAATTATCGTATTCACATTTCCTTCACTAATTCCTAGCTCCAGTGATAGCTCCTTGTATGTGATTTGATCGAATGATGCTGTTTTCGCGTTACACAATGTGAGATGTCACAGCTGATGCCGGGCGAACGCTGCGTGGCTCATCATTGAGGCTGGCTCTCCTTCTCTCCGATGATCTCACACGTTTAGACCAGCGTCCAACTGTGCTTCGATCAACAACAGCATCTCCGTAAACGTTTTGTAGACGTTTGTGAATATTTCCAACTGTTTCCTTCTCTGCGGTTAAGAACTCTATAACAGCTCTCTGTTTACGACGCACATCACTGTCAGACGCCATTTTCGAAACTGCGTTAACCATCGGTTTTATACAAGGGCGTTTAAAAGTGGCTTTATACAAGGAGCGGAGATTGAAACTGGAAAAATTCGTTTATGTGAAGCGCAGAAAGTTCAAACTTACGGCCCAAAAGACATTTCAGCCCCATGGCCTATTATTTAGCTATTAAAAAAGGGTGGGGCAAAATATATTGAGTGCCCCTAGTATACATATATAAACGCCTGAACAAGCCATTTACGCCTTCTAAGCCAGATTAAGCATTCTAAGCCAACTGGCTGATTACGACCTTCTAAGCCAAGTGCAAAGTCCAAGAACTTTATTATGCGTATGGCGGATTCAAGCGAAGGTTGGTCTCTCTCTCTCTCTTTCTCTCTCTCTCTTTCCTATCTCTCTTAGGTTAGGTTGATTCCCCCAACTTGTGGCAGCTGGGGAGAATCCATCTTGCTTCTTTTTTCTTTTTTTGGCACCCTTGGGGGGTGGGGGTAGAAAAAAGGTGGTCTTGCAACAAAAGGGGGAGGGGCTTGCAACATTGCAATTGCACTCTCCCTTTTTTAGCCCATACTACTGCATTACTGTTCTTTTACTCAGATTTAAATAAATAAAGTTCTTTGGTGTGAAGTTGGAAATTTTAATGTTTCTAAATGTTTCATCTGTTATTAAGTTTATCATACGCATAAAATCAGAAAGTTTTATTATTGATTGTGTGAAAAAATCTGATGTGATGGCAAAAAACTGATACTAGATTTCGAATCAGCACCCCGAAATTGTATTATTCTACCTATTTTCAAAGAAAGAACAGAAAATGTTTTTTCATTTGTATACTGGTGTAATACAGTATGTTTATTTATCTGCTTTTAAATATGAACTTAAAATGTGCGATGATAAAAACCACTTATTTCTCCTTCTCTCGATCTCTCTCAAGTTTATCAAACACTACATACATTTTGAAAAGACAATAAGATACGATGTTACATTAAAAGACATTTCCTGTACCAAAGTAGTAAAGATATTATTTTTCCTCTCTACAAAAGATAATTACGCCCAAATCACGTGCAGGCTATGCTGTTCTGGTACCATCTTTGAGAAAAGATATACAAAAGTTTGAAAATATTCAAGATAGAACAAGGAGGCTAAACAGACCGATCGTCACAAAGTTGTATTCCTTAGAAAAGTGTCTCTTTAGATGAAATCTCATCCAAGTTTAAAGAAGTTTAAAGTTGGGTTGGGTCATTCAGAGTCATTCTCTGTAACCAATGGTTTCAGTCAGGTTAGTCCACTATCGCCCTACTTATTCAATGTTTATATATTCCATGTTTATATATTCTCTGTAACTTCTTTAAACTTCTAAATACAGTAGGATCGACAACGTGGACTGTTCTAAACTTTTTTTACAGTTAATTAATACGATTTTCGGCTCAAAGTAACGGTTGTAAACTGGAGCCGAAAGGTTACAGTATGAATATTTGTGATAAATTCTTCACGTACAAAACTTAATTATTGGTGTGAGAGCCCTCCTGAAGTCGTTTCCAGCAGCACCGTCAATACGCTCGAAACCAGATTTGACCGAGTGTTAGTCGTCCAGTGCCCTTTTCGTCCATTTGTCAGTTATTCCACTGTATTGATTGGAATAATGCTTCAATTTTGTTTCACTCAAGCAACATTGTTAATAGAAATATTCTTGAGTCTGCCATTATTCAACTTGCAAATAATTTTAACATTAGCCAGGGCCTTTTCTCGCTTGATCCTGTTGTTTTGAATTCGTTCAGAACGGATTTAGACAAGAGGGGAAGTGTTAAAACTCTAGTAGTTTTTCCTTATAAATTTGTATGCTCCTCCTAAAATTTTTATTTTTCTATTTTATTTTTATTTTTTTTGTGACATATATAGTAAGGTGGAGTGAAAATATCATTTTTGGATTTTTAATTTACTTGAGTGTGGAAAAGTTGCCAATGGGCTTTAGAAACAAGCATGTGAAATTACAATACAATTGAAGCATTGCTTGATTGACCACCAGCGATTTTAATATATGGCATATTTCATGTTTTAACGATCGCTTTGCCCATCAAGAGTCATCCAAGATGCTGGTCTTTCATCCATGTTTATGCAAATAATTAACAGCTTAGTTTGCTGTAGACTGTGTTATTGCATACTTGAGGTTGACATTTAAGATTACAACATGTGTGGAATGTAAATTAATGGCAATTACAGAGGGTGGCCAAATTATTAGAGCTGATGTGAGTAAGTGAGATAAGAAAGAGTTTAGTTAACCATACATTGATTTAATGCTAGTTTCAGTGATGGTAGTGATTTGGTGCGATAACATATGCAGTCCGTGAGTCAGAGGGGATGGGAGATTGGGAGTGGGGGGAGAGTGAGTAATATGCAAAGCGCGGCTGCTCCGCCAAGCTCAGTGCACATGTGGCAGTGAGAATTGAAGGTTATTTGTGCTGTCATCATCATTTTTTCGTGAAACTTGATATTAAAAGTAAGTTAATTACATATTGATATCTGTTTATAGGTGTTTGACAAGTGAGTGTGACAGTATTAATTTGATATTTCTTTTTCTTGCAGAAATTCTTTAATAGTCTTACATTGCTTACAATTTATAATAATTGTTTTTTTTTTCAGAATGGAAATTATTACGAGGGAGAAGGCGGCATGTGTGATTTTTGGCGCGCCACGCGAGATACCCACAAATGTTCTTCCCACCTACGCTGATGTTATGAAGGCTTACATCCATACAAGACAACAGCTGACAACGAAGAATAACAAATATCCACCGTTCGCCGAAGTATCAAAAAAAGTTTGCGTTGATGTTGAACTTATTTGGGAGAAAGCGTCTCTTCCGACCGTGACGCACGGACGAGTGATTGAAACGCTCAGACCGTACAACGAGAAATACAAGAAAATCTTGAAACCATACAAGGCTCGGAAGGACAACGACAACTACAAGCAACAACTTGAACAGTTCAGAGAAGACGCAGATAAACTCTTCGACATTAGCAAATGCAAATGTGTAGATTTCGTCATGAGCTGTAAGTGCGAAAGAGCGGACAAAGTACCACTCAAAGAAAGAAAGTTTCTAGAGGACCAGAGAGGAGCCAGAAAGATGATTATAGGAGGCATCGATTTGGTGGAAACAACAAAGCTACAGAAGAAAATATCCAGGAAAGTCTGTGAATCGAGAAGACACAGCATTCACCAAGAACAATCGAGGCAGCAATGCAATTCTGGAAGCTACAACGAGGAAGACAAGGACGACGACACCGACAACAGCGACGAAGAATACACCCTATCTAAGTCACACTGTAAACCTGATCTATCGACACTGGAGAGTAAACGTCAAAGAATGACGATGACTGTACGATTACCATGTTTGGCTAAAGCGTGCGATAGAACGGGCGTCTCAGATCGAGCAGCAGCCGTTATTGCCTCATCCGTGCTACAAGACATTGGAATTGTGTCTACAAATGACACCTCCAAAGTCATTGATCGTAGTAAAATTCGCCGAGAAAGAAGTAGAACTCGTCAAGAACTGACAAAACTAGACAGCAGTATGACAGACTTGCCTGGATTGTACTTCGACGGTCGAAAGGATAGAACGATGAAAAATGTACGAGACGCCGCAGGACATGGCCACCGGGACAGAGATACAGAAGAGCACGTCAGCATTATTTGTGAACCAGGTTCATCGTACTTTGGCCAGGTGACGCCGTCAAGTGGATCAAGCAAGGCGATTTCCAAAGTAATCTTTGAATGCTTGGCTGCGCGAAGTGTGGATCTCGACAGTGTGAAAGTCGTCGGATGCGACGGAACCGCTGTCAACACTGGACATAATGGCGGAGTTATTCGGCAGCTTGAGGAATTACTACAAAAACCGCTGCAATGGCTCGTGTGCTTATTACATGCTAACGAGCTCCCCCTGCGACACCTGTTTCAGCATTTAGATGGAGCAACTACAGGACCTAAGTGCTTCTCAGGACCGATAGGGAAATCTCTCACAGCATGCACGGAACTCCATATAACATCGTATGAACCTATATCTCCATTACAGCCACTGCCGCATGTTGACGTGAAGGACCTGAGCACTGACCAGCAGTACCTGTGGCAGATGTGTCAAGCTGTCAGTGAAGGACACTGTCCCTCTGATCTAGCATTGCGAAAACCGGGACCATTGAACCACTCGCGATGGTTGACAACTGCCAACAGAATCCTCCGCCTCTATGTTGGCCTCGATGCACCATCCAACAACATCAAAACTCTTGTCACATTCATCATCCGGGTCTACGCCCCAACATGGTTCGCCATCAAGACGCAGCCATCATGCAAAGATGGAGCCAAACATCTGCACGGGATGATGGTGAGAACACGGTACCTCAGCTCCTCTCTAAAGAAAGTCGTCGACCCGGTGATTCGGCGAAACGGCTTCTGCTGACACCCCGAGAACGTGCTATTAGCCATGATCACAGATGAGCGACCACATATAAGGGAACTCGAACTCAGAAGAATCATGAAGGCAAGATCACATGTGTCTGCAAACAAAATCCGCAGGTTTCGAGTGCCACCGCTCAACCTCGACGCGACCGAATACCAGGACATGGTCGATTGGCAGACTTTGACCGTGACGGAGCCTCCTGTTACGATGGATATGACGGACAACGAATTGAACGACATGATCTCTGCTCAAATTTCACCAAGTGTCCTCTTCCCTCGCTTCCCTTGTCACACACAGGCGGTGGAAAGATGCGTGAACCTAGTTACCGAAGCTTCAGCCGCTGTGTGTGGCGAGACGTCCCGCCATGGATTTATTCGGGCTCGCGTCGCTTCTCGGCAGCTTGTGCCGAAACTTGAGTCTAAACGTGACTATCAATTCTGAATTAACCATGCATGCATAACTCAGACTCTATCGTTAGCATAATAGTGTGCCAAAATAACTAAAAATATATAGTCTGATGTTTACTCGTATTTTAGGTATTTTTGTGTAAAATCGTATATTATTGTAAACTTATAACGTCTGGTGGTCGATCAAAAGATTGTCTGATTTTAATAAACGTTTTTGCATATTGTTCTATTAGTCCATTGGCAACTTTTAAAACCTCAAGTAAGTTAAAATTCACCAAAATAAATTTTTGGGCCATTTTCACTCCACCCTAATATATAGTCTTAAACTTGTTATTTATTTCATTGTTCCTGAGGATGTCATTAGACGAAAGCGCTTGAGCACCATTCTGTGTTTCGTTTTTCCTTCGTGGTTATTTACATCATAAATATTAAATTATTCACGTGTTACTTTCGTGAAATATTTCCATATGTATATATGTGTGCGCCTCAGTGGTGTAGTGGTTAGCGTCGCTGACTACGAATCCATCGGCTCCGGGATCGAGACCTGTTGAAGGCAGGCGGTGCGCAGCAAAACCCAACTGGTCATCCTTCCACACAATAAAGAAATTGGTTGGTAGATAAATGGGTACCCTGGGTAGCCTAGTGGTTAAGACGCTCGGCTGCTGCTGGTGGGGCGTGGTTCTGATTCTACGTTAAACTGTAGATCTAAGGTGGAGTGACAAGCTTGACCTTCGTCAGAATGAACAATTCGGGCAGAAACTAAACCAACCAAACCAAGGTTATATATATAATAAATAAGCAAGTAAGACTTAAATTTTGTTCTCTAGCCGCAAACTTAAAGGAAACGGATAAAGATTTTTTATAGGCATGCCATGATATTTATAAATATAAAACAATATATATAGACAAGTTAATGGTATTCTCTCAAGGAATCTTACTAGCGTTACTCCCCTAGCTAATATTTATTTACGTTACTATATTAACGTTTCTCTAAATTGACGGCTGTTCAAAATTCCTTATATTTTTCTCAGAATTATTACCTAGTAGTTCAAACAATCTTTGTACCAAGGTAGCAACCTAATTTACAAGTGTTCAGTACAAGGGATTATAGGCGTATGGGATGGCACTTTACTTGGGGAGGGGGGCGGAAAAGATTTGCCCTGAAAATTTTCAGGGTGCCCTGATTTCCGCATAAGCACCATGTGTAGCATAAAATAACACAAAGGTTAGAGTATGAGTAACATATATTAAAGCCTTTTGATATAAAAAACATTACAATTTAAAAAATGAGATAAAATTTTGCTACAACATTTCTAAATGACGAGCAAAACTACGACATTGCAGTTGATATAGAATTCAGTAAGTCCTCAACTTACGTTTTAATTATTAACTACAAGTATAATAGCAAGTAATTAATTCACCTCAAGAAGTTAAAAAAAGAAAGGAATGTCAGGAAAAATCTACCCTGAAAATTTCAGTATTTGCCCTGAAAATGCTCAATTCCCTAGTCCTAGGGTGGCCCAGACCCCCCCCCCCCGCCATATATGCCTATGCAAGGGATAGATTATCCATATAACATTGAATAAGTAGGGAGATAATAGCCCAACCTGACTGAAACCATTGGTTACAGAGAATGGCTCTGAATAACCCAACCCAACCCACCCAACCGTTGTCTATCGATTATACCAGAATATTAATTTAATCAGGTAACCAGGTACATTACGATTTACAAGTTTCATAAATAATTTGTTATGATTAACACGATCAAATGTTTTAGTGGCATCTCAGAAACCTAAAAAGACATTTAAAGTTTGGTGTTTACAGTCCATCTCTTTTAAGGCATATACACACATGTGAAGGTCATGTTTCTTCTTGAAACCAAACTGGTAGTCATTAGTATACAGATACCATTCAGGTCTATTAACGATTATACATTCAATTTTCTCATTCAAACAATGAGTATATATTCAAACATAATACCGGTCAAAGCTATTGGTCTATAATTATCTTCATTATTGATTTTACAATTCTATCTTTTATTACTGGCACTAAAACAACTGATAATGCTGTATCTAACAAAACATCGTGTATCATTAAATCTGTAAAGCACATGGCTAACAAAGGCACTATTCTAAAAGTACTCTATTTCAGATGTCCAACAGAAATATCATCAATGTCACATAATTTGTTACAATCTAAACAGTTTTATGGCTGTTTAGTCTCGTATACACTAACTTTTATGAAGGCATCACAATTAATATTGTCGCTCCTACACACTGTAGTGTCGTTTCCATAATGTGGCTATACAGTATTCTCAGTCTCTCTAACATTATCACTGTTAGCAGGGAGAGACATTGCACTATTTTTTATTGCTTTAATTCTCCCCAAAAGTCTGTGGGATTCTTACTGGCAAGCTTTCTAACCAGAGTATTCCTCCTCAACTCATCCTCACCATTTCTTTATACACCTTAATGCACATTTGGACCTGGCATTAATCCTCTGTTCTTGTTCTAATACAGGCACCTTGCCTCGACCCATGTTAACACGACAATAAGAAAGCATCTCCAACTTGCTCTGCACAAACTGTACCGAACCACAGGCATTTACAAACTCAAGCATACCGATTGTACAAGTTTGTAAGTTTAAATCGTTATAATTTTAAAATTTATGACAACAGATCACATATAAAATAAAAATAAAACACTTCAGATTCTGTACAAACGGTGATAAAGAAACTTTTTTTCAGTCTCAATATACTATAAGTATAGAATGCTCCACCCACTTTTTACAGCTGTATTTAGAGAAATGTATGTTTAGTAAGTTCTAGCACATTCAGGCAACCTTGTAAACTGGTCCACAGACACATTAAACTCTCGTCTTATACCAGACCGTCCACGACGTAGTCTGTGTCATAACACCGCATCCACTCGATCAACGAAGATAAACAACAATTGGTCATGGTAGTACAAGAATGGTAAACTCTCCTCTCACTGGTCGACAAAATCCAGAGCTGGGCACTTCCGCAAACACTTCCGCAAACCGCAAATTCCGCAATTGCGGAAGTATGTTTTTCGTTTGCGGATTTGCGTTTGCGGCAAAGTCATCGCAAATTAGTGAATTTGCGTTGCGGAACTAAGACCGCAAACGCAAATCTTTCCGCAAATTTCCCACGTGGCCACTGGCCAATCCCGCTAGTGCTGTGACGCTGCTGTCACTGGCCGTCAATTTATTTCCAGGAGTTGAGGACCTATGGCCCAACGCCAATGGAGAGGGAGACCAGCAACAGCAACTCCAATCGCCTCTCCAACAAGTTGGCGAAAGAGTTGGACAGTTGGCCCTCTGACAAGGAGAAGAACAAGGAGCTGGAGCAGAGCATGTTCCCCAAACTTCACCGCAACGCCTGGGTTCATGTTTTCCTCAAGTATAACACGGCCATCCCCAGCTCTGCGGCCGTGGAGAGACTGTTCTCCCATGGGTCAGATATAATGAAGCCCAAAAGGGCCAGCCTGACCTCTGACAACTTCCAACGTCTCGTGTTCATGAAGGGGAACATGGACTTATTAAAACTGGATTTGGCTCAGTTACTGGAGGAGGACGACTGAACTTGTTGACAAAGCCAGAGGCGTACACTTGTAGAGGCTAGAGGGGTTGAGTTGTACAGTGAGTTCAAGTTGTGTACAGTCACAGTGTTAACTTAATTTAACTTGTGTAATGTAATGTGTGTACAGTTACTACAGTTACAGTACAGTCATCTCTAACGTGTCTAAGTCTCAAAATTTATGAAATTCAAATGATTAAATTTATTATTTAATTTATTTACTATTTACTTGCAGGAGGTGTTTTTGTTCAATATAATATATCAATATATGTAGTATTTTTATTTCTTCTACAATAGTGATTTATTGTAATAAATTATTTAGCCTTGTTTTTAATAAAAACAAGGCTAAAACATTAAACATTAAAAAGATATAAAAACTTTTTATACCTCTTTAATGTTTTGGATACTTTTTATAGTTAAAATTGCGATTGCGGAATTTGCGGTTTGCGGAAGTGTTTGCGGAAGTGCCCAGCACTGTAAAAATTGGAAATATGGTTTGCGTTTGCGGATTTGCGTTTGCGGCACCAAAAATGGCAAGCAGTTTGCGGATTTGCGGTTGCGGAAGGTAAGGTTTGAGTTTGCGGATTTGCGATTGCAGAAGTGATTTTGAGTTTGCGGTGCCCAGCTCTGACAAAATCGAACTTTTTATTTGTCACATGAACAAAAATGGGTGGATCTTATAGGTTTTTACCGCTGAGTTCAAAAATGGCCTCAACATTTTTCTATCACCCACCAATATTGAGTGAATCGAAAATGAAATTTGGACTAATTTATAGGCGTAATAGCAATATCAAACTAGAAAATGCATATTGAATTCACCTAAAATGTGGCTACTGATGATTTACGCTTGTATTTCGCCTCTGGGCCATCCCTTGACAATGTCCAGCAGTAGTCATCCAACATGCTGGGGCTTCACTTGCCCTGGTATCGCTTCTCCATCGTGGATATTTGTTGATGAAAGCGTTCCCCATGCTCATCACTAACATCGCCTAAGTTTGTTGGGAAGAAGTCGAGATGTGAATCAAGAAAATGAATTTTCAACGACATGTTGCACCTCACGTCTTTGTAGGCCTTGAGAAGTTCTTCAACAAGTGACTCTTAATTTTCGGCCTTGAAGTTTCCGAGGAAATTTGTGTTCACTACTTTAAATGCTCTCCAAGCTGCTCCTTCAACTTCACTTACAGTTTCATCAAACGCGCTGTCTCTCATGATTTCTCTAATTTGCGGGACCACAAATATCCCTTCTTTGATTTTGACCTCGCTGATCCTCGGAAATTTCTGTTTCAAGTAGAGACTCCCCCCCCCCACCCCCCCCTTGCAATTTTGATCCATAGCCTTAACAAAATTTTCCATTAAACCAAGTTTAATATGTAGTGGTGGCAAATAACTTTTTTGGATTAAGAAGAGGTGAACTGGTGAGATTTTTATGCCCTGGAATCAACACTTGTCGAAGTGGCCATTGTTTCTTTGAGTAATGGCTTTCCCGTGCTCTGCTGTCCCATTCACAGAGGAAACAACAGAATTTCGTATAACGCAGTTGTAAACCAAGAAGAAGTGCAATCACTTTCAAGTCTCCACGGATATGCCAAGAGTATTTATCATATTGGATATGTTTCACAAGCAGGTGCATATTGTCGTATGATTCCTTCATATGTACGGCATGTGCTAATGGAACTGAAGGGTATTTATTTCCATTATGGAGTAATACAGTTTTTAAACTCAGCTTCGAGGAATCAATAAATAGGCGCCATTCGTTTGGATCATGTTGTTGGCCAAGGGTTTTCATGAGAGGGTAGAAAGTTTCTTTGATGCTTACGGTAAAAAGATATCTTAGTGCCTTTTTCTTGAAGATTCCAGCCTTTCAACCTGGAAGCCGAAAGTTCGGATTGATCTTTTGACAATTTCAGATCACAGACAAGCTCGCTCAGGTCTGCTTGAGATATTAAGTGAGGCTCTGTCGATGAAGAAGATGGTTCAAACATTGGATTAACATCGTCCGTCAGTAAACCATGTTGAGCTTCGTCATTACCATTGTACATCAATTTCATTTTCATCATCTAAACTCCACGTTTCCGGTGGCCTTGGTACTGGCAAATGTTTATTATGTAAAACAGGCGTTATGGCTGATGGTAAATTGTACCATATGTTTAGATTTCGCAGTAATGCCTAGTATATTTGTTAAGCAGAAATAACAATCCGTTAAATGGTCTTTCGGCTCTCTCCATATCATCGGAACAGCAAACGGTATTTGACGAGACCCATTTAGCCAGCCTGTCAGAAGTCTTAAACACGTAATACAACATATATGAGGTGCCTACGTCTTGTTCTGATCCCCTACCTTGCAACCAAAATAAAGTTCGTATGCTTTTTTGACGAGAGGGGTGAAATTTCGCCTTTGAAATTTAAGTGTTAACTCTCTGCACACATAACAGAAACAGTTTGGATGGTTGACACACTTGCGTGGCATTCTGTCATGAAACAATACGAACGCACTGACACAAAAAATGATTAAGGAAAATCACGAATAAAATGCACGATGTTCACTGAGTGAAATCAAATGAGTAACTGACAAATGAAAGTCAACAGTGACGTGTAGCAACTTATAAGCAGATGAAGAGGAAGGGGCAGACCCCGCCCCCTTCCTATTCTCACTCAAATCCTAAGTAATGTAAATTCGTGTGTCACTCTAAAACTGCGGGTGATAGAAAAATTCTGTTTTCATTTTCGTAATCAACGTAAAAAAATACACATAGTTCAAGTAAAAATATCTGTGACAAAAACTTTGTTGACCAGCGATTTATTAACAGTCCCGTGGCTCAAAGACCTCGTAAAGCTGTAGGCTACGTCGTCATGTGATCTTAGATGGTGGGAAGGAGAGTAAGCGAGCGCTAACATTTAATTTAATTAAATTTCATGCTATTCAGAATAGAATTAATTATTTTAAAAAACCGTTCGTAGGATCTGTATACTGGTCTTCTCCCAATTATAACTTGTGACTAATACCAAATCGTTATAAGTATGTACAGTTGCCCGCATATTTAACGTTCCTCGCCACACAGGCGACTCCGTACATGTGGCAATGCCGCAGTGCTGGTCAAGGTACCCCAACTTGGGGGCGGTGTAGGTGGAGAGGGGGACAACCTAGTCCAACAACATATAACACAGACATATATATCATAAACAGTTAATATGATCGTGAACAGCGTTGAACTCCATGTAGTTTACTAGTCTTATACAGTAACAAGCGGAGGGGGATGGGCCACTTCAGCGCCGCCACTTCGGCGCCGACGTTTCAGCGCCGCCATTTCAGCGCCAGGCCACTTCAGCGCCAGACTATTCAGCGACGGGCCCTTTCAACGCCGGTCATTTACTCTGTTGTTTTTATTGACTATACTTGTTTTGACTTTACTTGTTTTATTAACATTACTTGTTGTTATTAACTTTGTATAATGTTGGTTTGGTTTTGGTTATGGTACTTTATTTTCCTTCCATTATAAAAAAAATTAGTGTTGGGATTAGGTTAGGTTAGGTTTGGTTAGGTTAGGTTAGGTTAGGTTAAAAAACCCGCCGCAGGCGTTAGCAGTAGTTAGCCGGCTTCAAGTTAGGTTAGGTTAGGTTAGGTTAGGTTAAGAATATTTATTCATATAACTAATGATGTAATTTCAGAATATTTTGCTCCCAACACTTATATCATTTTTCCTTTTTTATTTCAGAATTTGTGAACCCTTTATTTTCCTTCCATTATAAAAAAAAATTAGTACCTGCACAGAAAATAAAAAAATTGAATTAATTATTTTCATTAGATATATCGATCCTTAGCCTGCACATTTTATTGAGTTGTCTTGAAACTATTGTGGCGGGCGCTGAAAGGGCCCGTCGCTGAATAGTCTGGCGCTGAAGTGGCCTGGCGCTGAAATGGCGGCGCTGAAACGTCGGCGCTGAAGTGGCGGCGCTGAATCGTACGCTACCCCAAGCGGAGCGACCCGGCGTTGTCCGGGTGGAAGTTGAACGATATATATATATATATATATATATATATATTAGGGTGCTTTTATATTTTTTGGAGTTGCGAACGGTTTATTTTACGAGGACGATAAAAAAAAAATGCTGTATGCAAAATTTCCTTCACATGAAATGATATTTAGAGGTTGCGCAAGCAACGTTCAGAAAACAGATTGTGTAAATTGTTTAGCTCACGTTTTTTAACATTTAACATTACAAATTAGTTGTGCTACTGATGCTACTAATATCATATTTGTTTTACTAATGCAGTATATTTGTAATATACATATCATACAATTCGGTACATTACATTGGTAATATAGGTTATGTTTAGTAGGCATCTTTACTTGAAACTTTTTAAAAGCAAATCGCTTTTAATGGCCTTTGGAAAAGCATTGCGGTGATCTTCAACTACTCGTAATAAATATTGTTGTTGCTCTTCATTTCTTGTTAGTGAAGTGTTAAACTCCTGAATAAGAGCTACTCCTCTCTCTGCTAACTCATTCACAGGTTTTATATTAAGTACTGCCTTTCGGGCAACCTGAAAATCACTGTCATCTTCCCAAGTGCTTGGATCTTTCTCTAGAAATGTAGAAGGTACATTAAAAATCTGAAACGAGTTATTGGTTCGAGCATTTACAAAGTCTTCCACTCTTAATTCCATTATACAGGGTGTACATAAAGTCAGGATCTATTTTTGTGAAATAATTATTTTTTCTATTTTTCTTTTCAGAAGCCCTTAGAATGAATACAGAAGAGCGTGTGGCAATAGTAATTTGGCGAATCGAGGGAAAGAAATACAATGACATCAAAGAGAAGTTTAGAAGGAGATTTCATAAGCCGGGGCCAATAGACAAGACAATACGAAAATTGGTGAACAAATTTAAACGAACGGGATCTGTAAATGATGAAGCAAGATCAGGACGACCGTGTATGTCAGATCTTACCGTGAATGCAGTACGCGGAATTATCACTGAGGAGCCACGTACGTCCGTTCGTGCTGCATCACACAGACTCGGCCTTCCGACGTCATCTGTGCACAAAATTCTGAAAGTTAATTTTCAGAAGAAAAGCTATCATTTGCAGGTTTTACATGATTTACATGAGGAAGATTTCCCTCGACGAAGTGCTGTGTGTGCTGATCTCGTAGAACAAATCTGGAGTGATAATTTAATGGACAACATTCTCTTTAGTGATGAAGCCACTTTCCATACGTGTGGAAAAGTAAATCGCCATAACTGTCGAATTTGGGCAGATGAAAGACCGAATGATTTCGTCCAAAATTGGGAAAGAGACTCACCTAAAGTTAATGTCTGGATGGGTTTAACAAAATCTAAGGTTTATGGTCCTTTTTTCTTTGCTGAAGCTACAGTTACGGGGCTTATTTATCTGGACATGTTGCAGCAATTCCTTGAACCTCAGCTGATTGGGGATAGGATTGTTAGTACCGTCGTCTATCAACATGATGGTGCTCCTTGTCACTATGCCAAAATTGTTCAGGATTATCTAAATGGACGTTCTCCAAATCGCTGGATCGGACGCGGAAGCAACAGACCTTGGCCAGCGAGATGACCAGATTTAACCCCTTTAGATTTCTTTGCATGGGGCTTTATCGAGTCGCACGTCTATCAGACGAAGATTACGAGTCTTGAAAACTTACGTACACGTATACGAACTGCTGCAGATAACATAACCCCTCAAATGCTCCAGAATGTGTTTAGAAATGCTGCGGAACGATTTGAGCTGTGCAGGGATACTGATGGGCGTCACGTCGAATCCTACTCTTAATTATTTAATAAATGTTACCACTTTATCATTTTATGATTGAATTCCATATAATTTCCAAGTGCTTCACAAAAATAGATCCTGACTTTATGTACACCCTGTACATAGGCAAGTTGTCTTGAAACTCTTTTCTCTGTTTCAGAGCAGTATCGGATTCCCGAGCGATGCTTTTCTTGAGGTTTTGCCATTTCGAGTGAAGCTTTTCGAGCTTTTTATTCACATCTCGCTCGTATGACGTAGGGATTCTTGCTTTATTTCAGACATCAAGGATCGAATTTGTTATCTTAATACTCTCCTTCAATGTTTTTTTCTCAATATTATGATGATAGAAAAGAAGAGAGAGGCTATTACCTATCGATGGAAGTTTACTTTGAGGGAGTTCAGGTATAGGCTGCCCAACGAGCCAAACTTCTGTTTTTTTACGAGTAGCTTGTTTAACTGTTTTGGACATCATTATTTCATTAACAAAAAAAGCCTGAAATACAAACAAATAGATGGATAAACCACTCCAGAAATATACACAAAAAATTCTGTAGTGAACAATTTTGCAGATGCAAGCAGCACTGGCGAAAACCGGTTTGTGCTGCTTAGGACAGAGGGACAGTGTTGATACGTTAGAAGAGAAATTTTACTGCGTATGTGCAACCTCTAAATGTTGTCATATGAAACTCATATTCTACCACAAGGGTTTTATATACTAACGGCACAAAATGATAGGGTCGGACAATCACATATTAATACTTCATATTTTCGAAGCACCCTAATTAGGGTTTCTCGAATTCCCGGAATTTTTCATTCTGGGATTTCCCGGAAGTTCTCTGGAAATTGGAGTATATTCCCGGGATCCCGGGAAGTAATTATAAATTTAAGAAAACGGTTATTTTATGCTTGAACTTATACTTTATTACTTATATTTGAAATGAGTTTACCAGTCAGTCTTAGATTGGAGTCTTTTACTACTTATTGAACGCATTAATTACACCAGTACACATTTGAAAACTTGTCGATCGATTTTTACAAACTAGTTGGCAAAGGTGGGCAGGACCGAGTTCCAAAAGGACCGAACTCCAGGAACTCGGAAAGTCGGTCCTTTTCTCAATGAGGACCGAAATGAGGAGCGACGGTCCATTTTTAAGCAATTCCGGACGGTCCGGTCCGGACGGTCTTTTTTAGTGATTTTAGTGTGTTTAGTGATTATTTGAAGTTCTAAAGAAGATGGATCGTTTCCTCCAGAAGACTCAGAAAGAGACTGAGACTGAACTGAAACTTGTTTCAACACCTGGAGGAGACGAAGAATCTACTGATGTTAGTGCTTCAACTTCAAGTCAAGCAACTGGAGCTCCTAGCGGAAGAACTGAACCCGGCAATCCCTGGCCGTACCTGGACAAATACTTTGAATACCTGGGCCCCAAGGGTGAGCAGAACCTGGAGTACAAGTGCTTGCTGTGCCTGCCGAACAAGAACATCCTCTCGACAAGCAACAAGAGCCAAAACAACCTCAAGCGACATGTCTCCAGGCGCCACCCTCACGTCCAGAACCAGTTCGATCAGTGCATCAAGGACGGGGTGGAGCTCCAGAAAAAGAAGAAGCGGCGAGGAGACCCTCAGGAGCGCCCCGACGACAAGAGGCAGAGGACCATGGTTCAGCCGACTATACGGGAGGCCATGGCTGGACCGTCCAGAGTCACCAAGGCTCTCTTTGAAGAGAAGGTCAGTAAATTCAATTAAAAATCTTACAACTTTGTCTAGAAGTATTTATAATCATTAAATTACACTCAAATGTCAGTCAGTTATGATGAAACGTAACAAATTTTTATTTCTTTTTAATTAGTTGATCACCTTATTTGTGGGCAACATGTTGCCTCTCGACGTCGTCGACTCCGATTCGTGGAAGGACTTTGTTAGCACCTGTGTCCCTGGCCAACACTCCATGTCTAGGAGGACGCTTACCAGGCGTATTGAAGACAGGTATTTTTTGTTTGGCTATTTAAATTCATTCTTGATAACAGTATTTTCTTTTCTTTTTCTTTTAGTGATGAGCGATGACATTATAATTTTTTACTTTACTTTTGTCTTTTAATAAACTTTTTAAGGTTTGACGAGAAGAGGCAGCACCTGAGGGACGTCCTCAACTCTGTACAGTCGGTCTCTACTACGGCAGACGCTTGGACATGTGCCCACAAGTATGTTTAAATTTTAATTAATTTACTTTTTACTTCAATCAAAAAGAAACTAATAAACTGTGAGTTTATTTTAATCAATTTATTACAATGCTGTGAAAATATAAATTATAATACTACATTTCAATTCAAAGCATTCCATTTTATTTAAGGTCGTACATGGGGATGACTGTACACTGGATTGACCAGGCCACCCTCCTCAGGCAGAAGGCAGTCTTGGTGTGCAGACGACTCACCGGACGACACACCTTCGAGGTCCTTGCGAAGGAGATGTACAAGGTCCTCTTCGACTTCGCCATCGAGTCCAAGGTCTGCAGGACTACTACTGACAATGGCAGCAACTTCGTCAAGGCATTTAAGTAAGCAGATTTTTTTTTTAAAATTTCTTCATTCAAATTTTTTGACTTTTAAATCTTTACATTTTTAATTTTTTCTATAACATTGAATAAAAAAAATAAAAAAATATAATAATTGTGTTTCATTGTGCAGTGTCTTTGGCAAAACGGACGAGGAGCTGCCTGAGGAGGTCCAGGAAGAGGAGGAAGAAGGTGTGGGGCGGCCCGATGATGAGGACGTCGTTCAGGTTGAGGATCTGGTATCGCTTTTGGAAGGTAAATTATGGATTATTTATTATTTCTTGATTTTTTTTTCACTTTTTACAAGTCTTGTAAGGTATTTTCTTTTCACTCAAATATATTATTGAATAAATTGAACATTTCTTTTTAGCCGGTGCCACGGAGGATCCTGAATACGTCCTGCCGAAGCACACAAGGTGCGCCGCCCACACCCTGAACCTAGTGGCCACCTCCGACGCTGACAAGGCCCTGAAGAACTCACCATCCTACAGGAAGGCGTACCGGACCGCCTTTGGTAAAGCTACGGAGCTGTGGAACAAGCAGTCAAGAAGTTCACAAGCCTCAGACACCATCAAGGCCGAGATAGGGATGCAGCTGACTGTCCCCACCGTTACGAGATGGAACTCCGTCTACGACGGGGTGTCCCGCCTGGTCGACATCTTCGGAGACAGGGAGAAGCTTCATGGACTACACCAGGCGTGCAACATTCTTGGGGTGCCTTCGTTCTCGTCTGGTGAGCAATATACATATTTGATTTTTTTACTTTTCTTTTTGAAAAGGTAAAAAGTAAAAAGTAAAAAGTACAATATAAAAAGTTTAAGTACAGGACTAAAATATTAACTATTTTTTCAGCTGATATCAACTTCTTCAAAGAGTATCTTGAGGTGATGAAGCCGGTCTGTAAGGCCTTGGACATCCTGCAAGGGGAGGACAAGGCGTACATGGGGGCACTCCTGCCCACCCTGGCCATCTCTCTCAAAATGTTGAAGGAGCAGATGGAAAGCAGCGATGTCAAGATGTGTCAGCCACTGGTATTAGCTGTCAGGGATGGGATCAAACGTCGGTTTGGTCCCCATTTTGAGGATATGGACTTCCTCCTGGCAGCTGCGCTACACCCCAAGTTCAAATTGGGCTGGGTGAGGCTGGTGGAGGACGACGTCATGTATGACGTCGAGGAGATCAAGGCCAAGGTGAAGAAGCAGATGATGTCTATGGTGGAGAGGATTCTGGCAAGAGCGGACTCAGGCAAGGACACCAGCAGCAGCGAGGGTGAGAATGACCAGGACAATGACGACTTCTTTGAGGCTCTCTACGAGGGAGGGGAGAAGACGAAGGAGACCGGGACCAAGTTGGTGGAGACATTTCTCAGCGAGAGGCATGTGAAACCCTTCATCTTCAACAAGGACTCGTTCCCCAGCCCGGCGTTGAAGGACTTGTTCGTCAAGTTTAACACGCCTATCCCATCCAGTGCCGCCGTGGAGAGGCTCTTCTCTTTGGGGAAGGACGTCCTCAAGCCGAAAAGGTCAGGGCTCAGTGACAGCCATTTTGAAATGCTAGTCTTCTTGAAGGGAAACTCAAGCATTTAACTTAATAACTTTTTTCATCATTTATGTATTGTATTAATTATAATTTACGTTAATAAAATTAAAGATTTCCGGTGTCTTTAATTTCATTTTTCATTTTAATCAAATTTTTCACTTATATTATATATAAGGACCGAGGAACGAGTCGTTCCTAGGTCCTATCTTCAGAAAGGACCGTGACCGGGACCGTCGGTCCAGCTTGAGGCAAGGACCGGGACCGGGACCGTCGGTCCTTTTTGAGGCCCGGGTGCCCACCTTTGCTAGTTGGTGATTCTATATAATTTGAGTGCGCTGATCTCAAAAATATAGTTAGTTTTTCCCTATCACTTGTGGTTTTCTTACTACAGGGTGTGTCATAAATCCCCCATTTATCCCCAAATGTGAACCATCTTATCGAGACCAACATTGGATTGCACATGCTAAACCATAAATTTTGTTGTTATAGACTACAGTAACGCTTACATAATAATGTAGGGTAAATATATATAACAACCAGTCCCGTTCCCAGCAAAATACTCTCTCCCCTCCCATCAATGGGTGGTTAACATTTGGGGACAGATGAGGTATTACAACACCCCTTGTAGCACGAAATCTTTAGGTGATAGAGTAAAACCTAATTAAAGCAGAATTAAATAGCTCCTAGCTCTTGGACAAGCATATTGCTTGTTTATGAAAGAATAAAAAAATAACTGAAAGAAACAAAATATATTTACCTTCTTTACTTGCAAACATTTCAGGACTTATTCCAAAGACTTAAGACTACGAAGGTAGATCTGACTAATGACGACTAAACCGGTGCTTCTTTGATGTTTTCTTATGCGGTGCGTTAGGCTGATCTCGTTGCAGACACCAGCAGTAATCCGCCATCATATTTGTATGCCATCTTCCTTGATATCTTCTTTCCATGGTTTTGATGTCTTGGTGAAATCGTTCCCCCTGCTCCTCACTGATATCTCCGAGATTTTCGGGAAAACGGTCAAGATGCGAAAATAAGAAGTGAACTTTCAGGCTCATGTTGCAGCCTAAGGCGCAAAACTTTTTAAGCATATTTTCCACCAGTCTTTCATAATTTTGGCTTTTGTAGTTTCCCAAGAAGTTTTCAACATCTTTGAAACCAAGCCATACTTCTTTTCTTTATTGGTCATTGTGTTCAGGAAATGATCGTCTGTCAATAACTTTCTAATCTGAGGACCTATAAAAACACCTTCCTTTATTTTCTCGTAGCTAATCTTTGGATATTTTGAACAAATGTACTTGAAACACTCACCTTCTCTATTCAATGCTTTGACATACTGCTTCATCAAGCCTAACTTAATGTGCAAGGGTGGTAGGAGGATTTTATTTGGTTCAACTAGATGTTCATGTAAAATGTTCTTTGATCCTGGGGTAAGATTCTCTCTAGGAGGCCAAGTCTTCCTCTTCCAGTGCTGGTCACGTGCTCGACTATCCCATTCGCAGATGAAACATGGCATCTTAGTGTATCCTGATTGTTGCCCAAGTAACATGCAAAGGACTTCGAGATCCCCACACAATATCCATCTGTGATTTTGATACTGAATTTTTTCCAGAAGCAGTTTCATGTTATCATAGGTCTCTTTTAAATGAGTAGAATGGGCCACTGGGATTGATGCATATTTGTTACCGTTGTGCAGTAACACTCCTTTTAGACTGGTTTTAGAGGAATCTATAAACAACCTCCAGTCACTGGTTTGGTATTCGATGCCTAGCTTGCACACTAATCCTGTGATGTCCTTGCAAAATACCAAGGGACCATCTTCTTCGAAAAAAGGCACAAAGTCTTTCTCACGATTTCTGTACCAAGCGAAGTATGTGTCGGATGCCAATAAATTGTTCTCCTGCAATCTAGACCCCAAAAGTTCTGCAGAGTCCTTAGGCAGATTCAAATCCCTGACTAAGTCATTTAGTTCGGCTTGGGTTAATGGTTTAGGATCTCGGTCAGCTGTTGGCTGTTCATAAACATCATCATTGTCTGGATTTGGAGCTGAATCAGAATCTGAATTGTATTGATCCAGACTCTCGGGTGGGCGGGGAAGAGGAACTTCTGGACCATGGGGTACCGGCCTTATTGCAGGTGGAAGACTTGGGTATTGAAGGCTTTCTTTATTCTTTGCATTATAACCTTTAACATTGCAAGAACAGAAGTAGCAGTCGTCGGTATGGGTTCTAGGCTCGCGCCATACCATACGGATCCCAAATGGCAAACTTTTCTTTTTACCTTTGCTCCAATTCCTTAGTGCGGCAACATACGTAAGACAAACCTTGTGTGGAGCCCAACTTTTGTCTTGATCTCCTAATTTAATTCCAAAATAAGCATGATAAGCTCTCTTAATGAAGGTCGTTACATTTGTCCTTTGTTTTACAACATACCGACCACAAATATAACAAAATATGTCTGGACTATGGGTACATCCTCTAGAAGCCATTATTAAAATTTTAAAGACGTAATGTTAGAATTATCTATCTGAAAAATATAAATTGTTTTGCTACTAACTTTAAAAGTGTGGGTGATAGAAAAAAACTGGTAGCATTTTTTAATTCAGCGCAGCGAACTGCTTCAGAATCACAACTCAAAATAAAGAAATCGATTTTCATGCAGACCGGTGTTATATATGAAACTTCTAAATCGTAATGTACCTGGTTACCTGGTTAAATTAATATTCTGGTATAAAAAATATGTATCCGTCTTTTTTAACTTTGCCGGAAGAGAACAAAATTTAGGACATTGTATATATATATATATATATATATATATATATATATATAAATTTTTTAATTTTTTACCTCCACATGGCTGCTCTTGTTCCTATGTCTATCAAACATCTCCATGCCAAATTTCAGCCTAATTGAATGATATTTACTGGTCGCTATGAATTTCATTTTACTACTCATTTTCTAGTAGATTGATCTTCTGGGTTAAAAAATGAAAAAAAACAAGGGCAAATACTAGTTTATTTGTTTGAAAACAGATTAAATCTCAAAGAAAACAGCTTTTTTTTTTTAGAAAACAGAATAACTTAAAGAAAACTGATTAATTTTTAAAGAACAAAAATGATACGTTTGATAGAAAATTACATTTATCATTCGTTTATAATATACATCATTACTTAGATTAACGCTTCATCATTGACTCCTTCGAAGACGATGAGTAGACTTGGCGATGTTTTGCTACTAATCGGAGGATGAATTGTTTTTGTTCTTCATCCTTCGTCAAAGATGTATTATATGCCTTGATAAGGGCGATACCCCTTCTCCGCCGAATCATTGACAACTTTTAGGTTGATCGCTATGCGTCGAAACTCTTGAAAGCAATCATCCTCCGTCCAGAAATTGGGATGGGTCCTCAGGAAGGTATTCTCCGCTGCCTTCCTTCTTTCTTTCTTTAACAGAGTGAAGATTCCCAGGGTCCTTTTGGTGACCATTACATACAAATTCAAATCTTCAATGTTTCCTTCAAGCTTCAATCGACGAGTAACAGTGGTATCTCGTTACGTTGGAGGTTTACGACCATCTTCCGTTTGGTCTCGGCATCGACTCTAGTATCGAAGAATGCAAGGCCGATGAAATGCTCTCTAAGATACCACAGGTGCCGTTGAAGAGCTGTGGATGCTGCTTTGGATTCCGACGGGGGCCTCGTTCCCAAAACGTGCGTAGACCAAGGTGATAAACAGAGAGAGCTCGGTGATATTCTCTGTCTCAAGTGCTGTCAGCTGTAGTTGATGCTTCAACAGATAAATTTTGAGGACGTAGATGGCCTTGGCTATCCAGCGTGCATGGTGAGTTGGTCCTGGAGCGCGGACCTTGACTTCTTTCTCATCACGGCACCCGAGGAAGGTGAGGCAGAGTCGTAGCAATTCCTCGTATTCATCACGCGATTGTTTAGACCCCAGTGCCTTTGTGAAGTATTGGATCATTTCCTCTCGAAGCTGGAACATCTTTGGATCTCTGAATAGGTTGTTTGAAGCTTTCATGAAGGAATCCTTCTGAAATGATGGCCATTTTTTCTGAAAACGTTTAAAGAGAGTCATTTCCGGGCCATCTGTGGGACCAAGAAGTGCGTTGCAGGTGTTTGACAAGACGACTTCAATGATATGATGTCGACAAGCGATCCAGACAAGTTCCCTCCCTACTGCTTTTTCAATCATGGTACAGGCTCCCCTGTGAAGGCCAGTATTAGACGCAGTTGTGTCAAATACGAGACCTTGAATCTCACCGCGAAGATTCCAGTCATCAAGCCAAATGCAAGCCTTGGCCTATTCTTCTCCTGTAGCTCGTTGTATTTTTGGCACGGCTAGAAGTTTTTCCATCCCATTTCCCGTAACGATTACAGCGGTTCGTTCAGCTGTTTCCTTTGCGCCGCCGATGTCGGGAAGTAATTTCCCATCCCAGTGAAGAAGAAGGGGTCCTTCGACAGAAAACGAAGCTTGATCCTCTTTGGCTGCTGCCTGCCTTGCTTGCCTTCTTGAACGACGGATGGAGCTGCGTGAAAGAGTCATTGCGGAAATATCATAGCCCAGGACTTGAGCGACTAATCCAGCAACGAAGACTGCTCCTCGATCGGGAAGGTTGACGCGATCAAGAGCAGCAACCACATCTGGTGATGTGAAGATATTGTTTCGTTTCGGAGGATGAGAGTGTACATCTGCTCTTCCGGTCGAAGTCGACGGACGATAATCATCGTCTTCAGCGTTGAATTCTTCAGAGGATGAAGTAGATGTGCTGGATGATGGGAGAGCAGCAGCTCCAGCCTGGAATGTAGCCTCTCTTTGTTTGTACCTTAGAGCTTCGTCAGCAGCTTTCTCCTGTCGACATCTCTTGCGGTATTCCTTGGCAAAATTAATCTTGTCAGGGCCTGCCATACTGCAGGAAAAGACGTCTTCTCATTGCATCATCAGGAATTGGCGGTCTTCTTCATTGTCTATCACCTTCAAGGCGTCCTTCGAGGCAAAGTCGAAAAGTTCTGAGAGAGTCTCTTGGAACATGCTCTCTTTCACTCTGCAGCTTTGTAGCTGCGTCTTGCGGTTTTTCTTCAACGCAAGAAACTCTTCGTACAGCTTTGACAGCTTTCTAACGCAGGAATCGACTCACTGTATAGGAATCCTTGCTCTCTGCCATACTTGCAGGGCCTCTTTGCAGGCCAAGTTGTAGCTCTCTTTCAAGGCCTTGGACTGCTCATGGTGGTGAAACTGAACCAAACGAAGCACATCACCACATGTGGGTGGTCTTGCAGTTGATAACTCGTTGCTGGGCTTTCCTAGAACCCACGTTTCTGCAGATGAGCGAGTACTTCTAGCCATAACCTGAAAAATGAGAGAAAATAATGCATTAACCTTTTAGCACCAAAGCACAATTGTATAAGTGTTAAAGTAAAAAATTGCAGTCAAAATAAATAAAGTAAAAAAATTGGTTACAGTGGTTAGTGGTTGATGGGTAGGAAGAGAGCCAAATTTTGAAAAATATATTTAAGAATAAGTAAATAATAAACTTCAAGAGACATAAGATATATGCCTTACAATTTTAATAATTTAATTTAATAGCAACATCCTTACCGGTTATAAACTTGCATATAAAGAACATAATTATATATATATATATATATAGGGTGAGTCAAAAGTCTCCATACATAGGCAAAATGGTCATGATAAATAAATGATTATTTATTTTTTATTTTTTTGCAGGTGATGTGCTGAGATGCCTTTGTCCCAAGAAGAGCGTATAGAGATCATTCTTCTGGCAGGATCAGGAAGCTGTCGCAAAGTTGCCGAGGATTTTAACAGAAGACACGCCCCCGGCATGCACATCACACACGACACCGTTGCCAAACTCATTGAGAAGTTCAAGAAGACTGGAAGTGTTGCAGACCAACCGAGAAGTGGCCGTCCACGAACAGTCACCGATGAAGGCACAGCGACCATGGTGCTGGCAGCGTTCGCAAAGAGTCCCCAAAAAAGCACTCGACGGATGTCTGCAGAATGCGGTGTCAGCCAAAGGAGTATCGTCCGCATTATGAAAGAGCACGTACGTTATTGGAGTGATGACAATCCGCACTGGATGGGTCCCTCAAAGACGCAAGGCGCTGGAAAAGTGATGGTGTGGTGCGGTATATGGGGCAACACAATTGTTGGCCCTTTTTTCATTGACACCAATCTGAATGCCGAAATGTATCTAAACATGTTGCAAGACACAGTCATGCCGTCCCTGCTGAACGAGGACGGGGGATTTCCAGCGTACTTTCAGCAAGACGGGGCGACACCCCATTACGGTATCTGCGTGCGCCAGTGGCTGGACCAGCAGTTTCCGGGTCACTGGATTGGCCGCCGTGGTTCCGTGGAGTGGCCTCCGAGGCCCCCAGACCTCACCCCCCTTGATTTTTACTTGTGGGGGCACTTTAAGGTCATGGTGTACCAGGTGAAAATACAAAACACGGACCACCTAAAGGAATGCATTCGTGATGCGTGTGCACGCATAACACCAGACGTGTTAACGCGCGTTTGCCATGACTGGGAGGAACGCATCCGTATGTGCATTCAATGTAATGGTGCCCACATAGAGCATATTTTATATATATATATATATATATATATATAATATATATATATATATATATATACACTGAATAAATATAATACATATGAATTAATACTTAATATATATGAATTAATAAATATATATATGAATGAATTACTAATTAATTAATAAATATGTGAATTAATACTTACATGAGATACTATTCCTAAGCTCTTGAAGTTTGAACGAACTTAAAACCGTCCTCCAACAAGTTTAAACTTGAAATGATGCATGAGTAAATGATTTGTCTGATTCACAAACAGCATTATACAAGAAATCGAACAATTGCATCATCCTCTGAAAGGTGGACGGAGTCATTGTGGCGTGACTGCAGCGTCCTTTAAAAATGAAGCGGGTAGAAAATGATTAGCTAATTAATTAATTGAAAATGTAAAAATCATAGCAACCTCTTATTATGTACTGAATCGACAGATATTTTGCACAAAATCACTTCACATCTAAAAGAATAAGAGCAGCCATATGGAGAGCATTTCCAACTATTTTGAAATTTTAGCCCAAATTTTGGACCACCCTAATATATATATATATATATATATATATATATATATATATGGGATGAATTTCACAATTAAACACGTGAAGTGAATGAATGATGCAAACCTACAAGGAAAAAGAAAAATGATTCCAAGGCCTTTCGTGTATTCAGAAGTACACCTCGTCAGGGAATCATTCCCCGACGAGGTGTACTTCTGAATACACGAATGGCCTTGGAATCATTTTTCTTTTTCCTTGTGGGTTTGCATCATATATAATATATATATAATAGGGTGACAATAAAAATCGAAAGTTGGAGGTTTTTATTGGCCATTTGTTCAATGCTGCTACTACATGAGAAAACAATGTACTGTAAATATTAGGTCATTCAGCTAATATTTAAGGGTGTCTCAAGTGAGGTAAATAATTCTCCTTATAACAAAAATTAATTATTCATTACCTAGTAAAAATAAATTAATATTTTTTTAATTAATGTAAATAAACGTTAGTTTTAGTTCATAAGGTTTAAGTGCAGGCGTACTCCAATCGTAATAAGTAAATAATATATTTACTAAATATATTCCAGGGTGTCTCATTCAATTGTAGACCACCCATTAATTCTTGCTTTTCCTCAAGCCATACCCCTTTTTCAATGTACCAGGCTGAGACTTCCTATGATCCTCAACAACCTGCAAGAGATGTTGGCGCTGTTCTTCATTCTTTGTAATCTTTGTATTGAAGGCCTGGATCAAGGCAATTCCCCTCTCTGCCATGTCATTGACGACTTTTAGTCCTTCAACTATAGTCAAACCAGTCTTGAAATCTTCGTCGTCCGACCAGGTCTCTGGTTCCTTGGACAAGAAACCATCATTAATTTTTAGAAGTTCAAAGAGAAGCTTTGATCCTTTCAAGGCAAAGTCCGAGAGCTGCTTTGTTGAAATGGAAGAAACAGCAGGTATTGGGGCTCGCTTTGGAGGATCTTCAGCAGCTTCTTTTTCGAGGATTGATCGAGCGATATTCTTTTTCGTCGTTGCATTGATACCTTTATCAAAGAGTGCGAGACCAATCAAGTACTCGCTGAGGTACCATAAGTGACGACCGAGGACACTAAGGCAGGATGCTGAGATCTTTTCATCGTGGTACTTTGCTAGGTCTTGAAGAAGCTTCAAATCGTTCGCGGGAGCAGATGAAGGACTGCTGGCCGTGAACCACGCGCTGACATATAACTCCAGGGCAAAAAATACAAATCGTTTTAAGCCAGACATTTCACGAGTTGTAAGTCTGAACTGATGGGAAAGCAGCAGGATTTTTAATGAATAAATTACTTTTGCCATCCAACGTGCTCGGTGAAGTGCTCCAGGTCGCCGAAACCTAAAGTTAGGTAAATTACCTCCAAGGATTGTAATCGACAACTCCAAGAATTCACGGTAATCATCCCTCTGATGTTTTGTCAGATATAGATTCCAGCAAGCGATCAGTTCTTCTCGATTCTCATTCAGACTCGATGGAAGGTCTGACAGGGTCTTGTACTTATCTTGGCAAATTGTATTCCACGTCTCTTTGAAGCGGGAGAATAGGAGGATATCTGGACCAGATGATGGTCCCATGCATTCCATGTACGCCTTCTCAACGACAAGTTCTAGGATGTGATGGCGACATGCAAGGTATAAGAGTCGGCGGCCGAGTTTCTGCTCCAAAATTACGCATGCCCCAGACAAGTAACCAGTATTTGAAGCTGTAGTGTCGAAGCTCATAGCTGATACCTTTTCTGACACATTCCATTCTTTGAGCGCAGCATGTACCACCGAGGCGATGACCTCACCCGTTCCTGATGTCAGCTTAGGTACACCAAGAGCTTCTCGGTAACAACTCCGGTTACGAAAATGGCTAGTCGGTCACACCGACCACCTTCATCGTCTGGTAGAATTTTTTCGTCCCAGTGAACAGTGAGCACTTCTAAGCGTTGTTTCAGTCAGGCAGTCGTATGCAAAATGAACTTGAAGCACCAAAAGCTGATCATCCAAAGATTGATACACATCATATTATTTAACGATTTATTTATGAAAATTTTAATTTAATGAAATAAATTAATCGATTTGCAAATCTATAGTATGAAATAAAGGAAACAATTCTATTAAATTATATAATACACTTGCATTCTCGAAACATTTTTGTTTTTGAAGCGTTGTCGAAACTCGTTCATTCTTGAAATTTCTTCCGCGCGACAGTTTCATTCATGTGACTCGAGGCACCCCTAAATGCTTTCCGAATTCCATGAGATTTCGTCTACGGTGTTTCCTCATAGGGTGGCATCATTGGACAAATGGCCGGCAAATGTTTTTGAATTTCAAATTTTATCCCTATAAGAAGTTGTCACCCTAATATATATATATATATATATATATATATATATATATATATATATATATATACAGGGTGTCCCATAAGTCCGGCATCATACGAGAATTCATATTTTTCTATTTCTACAAACCATAATTCATATTTTTCTCTTTCTACAGGCCATAATGTCTGTGAGCAAGGAAGAACGAATCCAGATAATTCTACTCACAGGAAATCGGAGTCAAAGAGAGGCCGCTGCTGAATTTAACAGACTGCATCCAGACCGTGAGCCAATAACACAGAGTTGTGTTAGCAGACTTGTTGCAAAGTTTAAGGAAACAGGATCCATAGAAGATAAACCACGCAGTGGACCTTCAAGGAGGTCCACTGACGATGATACAGCGACTGCTATCCTGGCTCATTTTAACAGAAGTCCCAATAAGTCTCTTCGGCGATTGTCCACCGAGACAGGAGTGTCGAAAAGTAGCATCCATCGCATTCTTCAGGCTCACAAATGGCATCCATATAAACTTCAGATCCTACAGAAATTAAGCGAAGATGATCCCGACCGGCGGATGGAATTTTGTGAATGGGCTACGGAACAATAAAACAATGGTGGACATATTGAGCACGTTCTGTAAATAAAAGCTTTTGTTTGCCTTTTTTTATTATTTTTCATATGATGCCGGACTTATGGGACACCCTGTGTATATATATATATATGAAAATTATATCGATGCCGAATTGGAAAAAATCAACGGTATTGGAAGTGATTTGTGTTATCCATCTGCGTTTATGGAATCTTGTCTCAACAAGGCAAAACGAACTTTCTATCGTGTCAATAATAACATTCGTACTTTGTCAAAAAATATTTTAGTACTTCCATTTTTCCCGGGCTTTTTAGGCATTGCTAATGTACTTAAACTTTTGGATATTAATGTAGTATTTTCATATAACAATATTGTGAAAAATATCATAGTAAAAAATAGCCCTACCAATAATTCAGGCATTATCTATAAAATTGGTTGTAAACAATGTGATTCCTTTTACATAGGTCAGACGGGAAAGGATTTGCACACACGTATAAAACAGCATCAATATTCCGTTAGAACAGGACAGTTGTCCAGTGCCCTTTTTGTCCATTTGTCAGAGTTAGCCCACTGTATTGATTGGAATAATGCTTCAGTTTTATTCCATTCTAGCAACATTGTTAATAGAAATATTCTTGAGTCTGCCATTATCCAACTTTCAAATAACTTCAACATAAGCAAAGGTCTTTTTCAACTCGATCCTGTTATTTTGAATTCCTTCCAAACAGATTTAGATAAGAAAGGTAGAATACTAAATCTTTGGTAAACTTGTCTGCTATTTTATTAACTTTTAATTTGCATTTTATTTTTATATATATCGAAACCTGACCATAGGCAGAGTGTTAAAACCCGGGCAGTATTCCAATATAAATTTGTATTTTTATAATCCATTTGATCTTGTGCTAAAAATCGATATTATTCCTTACAAATCTGTACGCCTCACGGATAATCCTTCAATTTTTAATTTTTATTTTTACTTCTCTGTTTATTGCATATATATATATATATATATATATATATATATATATATATATATATGTGTGTGTGTATATTAGGGTGACAATAAAAATCGAAAGTTGGAGTTTTTTATTGGCCATTTGTTCAATGCTGCTACTACATGAGAAAACAATGTACTGTAAATATTAAGTCATTCAGATAATATTTAAGGGTGTCTCAAGTGAGGTAAATAATTCTCCTTATAACAAAAATTAATTATTCATTACCTAGTAAAAATAAATTAATATTTTTTTTAATTAATGTAAATAAACGTTAGTTAGTTTTAGTTCATAAGGTTTAAGTGCAGGCGTACTCCAATCGTAATAAGTAAATAATATATTTACTAAATATATTCCAGGGTGTCTTTCATTCAATTGTAGACCACCCATTAATTCTTGCTTTTCCTCAAGCCATACCCCTTTTTCAATGTACCAGGCTGAAACTTCCTATGATCCTCAACAACCTGCAAGAGATGTTGGCGCTGTTCTTCATTCTTCGTAATCTTTGTATTGAAGGCCTGGATCAAGGCAATTCCCCTCTCTGCCATGTCATTGACGACTTTTAGTCCTTCAACTATAGTCAAACCAGTCTTGAAATCTTCGTCGTCCGGCCAGGTCTCTGGTTCCTTGGACAAGAAACTATCATTAATTTTTAGAAGTTCAAAGAGAAGCTTTGATCCTTTCGAGGCAAAGTCCGAGAGCTGCTTTGTTGAAATGGAAGAAACAGCAGGTATTGGGGCTCGCTTTGGAGGATCTTCAGCAGCTTCTTTTTCGAGGATTGATCGAGCGATATTCTTTTTCGTCGTTGCATTGATACCTTTATCAAAGAGTGCGAGACCAATCAAGTACTCGCTGAGGTACCATAAGTGACGACCGAGGACACTAAGGCAGGATGCTGAGATCTTTTCATCGTGGTACTTTGCTAGGTCTTGAAGAAGCTTCAAATCGTTCGCGGGAGCAGATGAAGGACTGCTGGCCGTGAACCACGCGCTGACATATAACTCCAGGGCAAAAAATACAAATCGTTTTAAGCCAGACATTTCACGAGTTGTAAGTCTGAACTGATGGGAAAGCAGCAGGATTTTTAATGAATAAATTACTTTTGCCATCCAACGTGCTCGGTGAAGTGCTCCAGGTCGCCGAAACCTAAAGTTAGGTAAATTACCTCCAAGGATTGTAATCGACAACTCCAAGAATTCACGGTAATCATCCCTCGGCTGATGTTTTGTCAGATATAGATAAGTTCCAGCAAGCGATCAGTTCTTCTCGATTCTCATTCAGACTCGATGGAAGGTCTGACAGGGTCTTGTACTTATCTTGGCAAATTGTATTCCACGTCTCTTTGAAGCGGGAGAATAGGAGGATATCTGGACCAGATGATGGTCCCATGCATTCCATGTACGCCTTCTCAACGACAAGTTCTAGGATGTGATGGCGACATGCAAGGTATAAGAGTCGGCGGCCGAGTTTCTGCTCCAAAATTACGCATGCCCCAGACAAGTAACCAGTATTTGAAGCTGTAGTGTCGAAGCTCATAGCTGATACCTTTTCTGACACATTCCATTCTTTGAGCGCAGCATGTACCACCGAGGCGATGACCTCACCCGTTCCTGATGTCAGCTTAGGTACACCCAAGAGCTTCTCGGTATCAACTCCGGTTACGAAAATGGCTAGTCGGTCACACCGACCACCTTCATCGTCTGGTAGAATTTTTCCGTCCCAGTGAACAGTGAGCACTTCGTTGGGTGTGAACCTTTGTTTAATCTTTTCTGCCGTCGCCGAACGGAGCCTTTCTCGTGATTTTCTAATGGTTTCATAGTTGAGCGCGAGTTTTTGTGAGTTATGGCCGAGGCTTCTAGCCGTAGCGTCGATAATCCGGTGTGCTGAACGATGACTGATTCCTGTGCGATCCAATGTACTTGCCAATTCGGGAGTGATGACTTGGATAGTGCCACGAGCATAACACTTGCGTTTTTCAGGAGAGGCGGGCGGTGAGTCTTCAGATGATGGCGCAGAACTTGGTGCTTCAGACGTAGAAGAAGATTCCAGCTCAATATTTTCAAAAGTAATATTGGCTTGAGGTTGGTGCTGAGCTAGGCGTCTTTCAGTTTGTTCCCGACGCATGACAGAATGAGCCATTTTCTTGTCAACTCCTCCCATTACTCCCCTCCTCCCTTTTTCTCGCTGAGCAATAAGGAAGGCTCGATCTTCTTCGATGGTCAAAAGTTCCATCGCTTTAGGGTGGGCGACATCGAAAAGATTTTCCAAATTATCACGGAACTCATCTTCTTTTTTCGCTGGGTTTCGTAGCGCGAGCACGATTTTTCTGGAGAAGCTTCCAAGTAAGAAAAAGATCTACCACTTTTCGACCAATGCTCTTCTCTGTGATGGTAGGTATCCGGGATTTCTCCCAGTAACCAATGACTGATGATGCCACCTCCTTCGCTGAGTCGTTCACTGTCTTTTTGTGCTCTATGTGAAAGTGAAAAAACAGGCGTAAAACGTCTCCAATTGAAGGAAGCCGTGCGCCCTTGATCTCGGGTATGGGATGGCCAATGAGCCAAATTTGACTCGCTGTGCGGGTAGTCGCCATTGGGCCTAAGAAAAGAAAAGAAACGTATATTAAATTAAAATAAGAATCAAAGCATTAATTTTTTTCGTATTATGATTCCATTTTTAAAGATCTCATTTATATTGTAATATATATATATATATATATACACAGGGCCGTCGAGAGCCATTAACGGGCCCCAGGGCTAGCAAACATTACGGGCCCCCACACCAAGTGTCAAGGCATTATATATATGCAATAAATCTATTAATATATATATTATATATATATATATATATATATATATATATATATATATATATATATATATATATATATAACTTTAATAATATAATATTTAACTTTATAAAAATTAAGTAATTCAATAGTTCAAGTGTTTCAAACCTCTTCGTGCAACACCCAAAACACAAGTGAGAGATTTGGTTAAATATTTCTCAAGTTTATTGACCTTGGCTACTTTCGATCATATACCACAAAGCGTGAGAACGGAAGCTACATTTGAAAAAATGTGTCAGATTGATGAATTTTAGTGTTGACTTTTAGGATACTCAGATATTACATGTAAGAAATTACATGTAAGGAGCTCTGAATGAAAAAAACGTCACAATTTCTTAATGATTATTATGATCCTTATTTATTTTTTTACGTTTTTTTTATTCTCCTGCGGGCCCCCAGACACCCGGGCCCCGGGGAACTGGCCCCCCCTGACCCCCCCTCTCGACGGCCCTGTATATATATTTATATACTCGTATATATATTATCATAGGAAATCAAATTCAGTTCCAAATTTATATAATTTAAACATCAAACTATGCCAACAATTAATGAAACTTTTCTAGAACAATTTCCAATAATAATATATAATCAATGTATCAAAATAAAAAATATTACCTTAGATATCTTAAAAGAATCGGGAGAGAACTTCTAAGCGTTGTTTTCAGTCAGGCAGTCGTATGCAAAATGAACTTGAAGCACCAAAAGCTGATCATCCAAAGATTGATACACATCATATTATTTAACGATTTATTTATGAAAATTTTAATTTAATGAAATAAATTAATCGATTTGCATAATCTATAGTATGAAATAAAGGAAACAATTCTATTAAATTATATAATACACTTGCATTCTCGAAACATTTTTGTTTTTGAAGCGTTGTCGAAACTCGTTCATTCTTGAAATTTCTTCCGCGCGACAGTTTCATTCATGTGACTCGAGGCACCCCTAAATGCTTTCCGAATTCCATGAGATTTCGTCTACGGTGTTTCCTCATAGGGTGGCATCATTGGACAAATGGCCGGCAAATGTTTTTGAATTTCAAATTTTATCCCTATAAGAAGTTGTCACCCTAGATAGGGTGACAATAAAAATCGAAAGTTGGAGGTTTTTATTGGCCATTTGTTCAATGCTGCTACTACATGAGAAAACAATGTACTGTAAATATTAGGTCATTCAGCTAATATTTAAGGGTGTCTCAAGTGAGGTAAATAATTCTCCTTATAACAAAAATTAATTATTCATTACCTAGTAAAAATAAATTAATATTTTTTTTAATTAATGTAAATAAACGTTAGTTTTAGTTCATAAGGTTTAAGTGCAGGCGTACTCCAATCGTAATAAGTAAATAATATATTTACTAAATATATTCCAGGGTGTCTCATTCAATTGTAGACCACCCATTAATTCTTGCTTTTCCTCAAGCCATACCCCTTTTTCAATGTACCAGGCTGAGACTTCCTATGATCCTCAACAACCTGCAAGAGATGTTGGCGCTGTTCTTCATTCTTTGTAATCTTTGTATTGAAGGCCTGGATCAAGGCAATTCCCCTCTCTGCCATTCATTGACGACTTTTAGTCCTTCAACTATAGTCAAACCAGTCTTGAAATCTTCGTCGTCCGACCAGGTCTCTGGTTCCTTGGACAAGAAACCATCATTAATTTTTAGAAGTTCAAAGAGAAGCTTTGATCCTTTCAAGGCAAAGTCCGAGAGCTGCTTTGTTGAAATGGAAGAAACAGCAGGTATTGGGGCTCGCTTTGGAGGATCTTCAGCAGCTTCTTTTTCGAGGATTGATCGAGCGATATTCTTTTTCGTCGTTGCATTGATACCTTTATCAAAGAGTGCGAGACCAATCAAGTACTCGCTGAGGTACCATAAGTGACGACCGAGGACACTAAGGCAGGATGCTGAGATCTTTTCATCGTGGTACTTTGCTAGGTCTTGAAGAAGCTTCAAATCGTTCGCGGGAGCAGATGAAGGACTGCTGGCCGTGAACCACGCGCTGACATATAACTCCAGGGCAAAAAATACAAATCGTTTTAAGCCAGACATTTCACGAGTTGTAAGTCTGAACTGATGGGAAAGCAGCAGGATTTTTAATGAATAAATTACTTTTGCCATCCAACGTGCTCGGTGAAGTGCTCCAGGTCGCCGAAACCTAAAGTTAGGTAAATTACCTCCAAGGATTGTAATCGACAACTCCAAGAATTCACGGTAATCATCCCTCGGCTGATGTTTTGTCAGATATAGATTCCAGCAAGCGATCAGTTCTTCTCGATTCTCATTCAGACTCGATGGAAGGTCTGACAGGGTCTTGTACTTATCTTGGCAAATTGTATTCCACGTCTCTTTGAAGCGGGAGAATAGGAGGATATCTGGACCAGATGATGGTCCCATGCATTCCATGTACGCCTTCTCAACGACAAGTTCTAGGATGTGATGGCGACATGCAAGGTATAAGAGTCGGCGGCCGAGTTTCTGCTCCAAAATTACGCATGCCCCAGACAAGTAACCAGTATTTGAAGCTGTAGTGTCGAAGCTCATAGCTGATACCTTTTCTGACACATTCCATTCTTTGAGCGCAGCATGTACCACCGAGGCGATGACCTCACCCGTTCCTGATGTCAGCTTAGGTACACCCAAGAGCTTCTCGGTAACAACTCCGGTTACGAAAATGGCTAGTCGGTCACACCGACCACCTTCATCGTCTGGTAGAATTTTTTCGTCCCAGTGAACAGTGAGCACTTCTAAGCGTTGTTTTCAGTCAGGCAGTCGTATGCAAAATGAACTTGAAGCACCAAAAGCTGATCATCCAAAGATTGATACACATCATATTATTTAACGATTTATTTATGAAAATTTTAATTTAATGAAATAAATTAATCGATTTGCAAATCTATAGTATGAAATAAAGGAAACAATTCTATTAAATTATATAATACACTTGCATTCTCGAAACATTTTTGTTTTTGAAGCGTTGTCGAAACTCGTTCATTCTTGAAATTTCTTCCGCGCGACAGTTTCATTCATGTGACTCGAGGCACCCCTAAATGCTTTCCGAATTCCATGAGATTTCGTCTACGGTGTTTCCTCATAGGGTGGCATCATTGGACAAATGGCCGGCAAATGTTTTTGAATTTCAAATTTTATCCCTATAAGAAGTTGTCACCCTAATATATATATATATATATATATATATATATATATATATATACAGGGTGTCCCATAAGTCCGGCATCATACGAGAAATTCATATTTTTCTATTTCTACAAACCATAATTCATATTTTTCTCTTTCTACAGGCCATAATGTCTGTGAGCAAGGAAGAACGAATCCAGATAATTCTACTCACAGGAAATCGGAGTCAAAGAGAGGCCGCTGCTGAATTTAACAGACTGCATCCAGACCGTGAGCCAATAACACAGAGTTGTGTTAGCAGACTTGTTGCAAAGTTTAAGGAAACAGGATCCATAGAAGATAAACCACGCAGTGGACCTTCAAGGAGGTCCACTGACGATGATACAGCGACTGCTATCCTGGCTCATTTTAACAGAAGTCCCAATAAGTCTCTTCGGCGATTGTCCACCGAGACAGGAGTGTCGAAAAGTAGCATCCATCGCATTCTTCAGGCTCACAAATGGCATCCATATAAACTTCAGATCCTACAGAAATTAAGCGAAGATGATCCCGACCGGCGGATGGAATTTTGTGAATGGGCTACGGAACAATAAAACAATGGTGGACATATTGAGCACGTTCTGTAAATAAAAGCTTTTGTTTGCCTTTTTTTATTATTTTTCATATGATGCCGGACTTATGGGACACCCTGTGTATATATATATATATATGAAAATTATATCGATGCCGAATTGGAAAAAATCAACGGTATTGGAAGTGATTTGTGTTATCCATCTGCGTTTATGGAATCTTGTCTCAACAAGGCAAAACGAACTTTCTATCGTGTCAATAATAACATTCGTACTTTGTCAAAAAATATTTTAGTACTTCCATTTTTCCCGGGCTTTTTAGGCATTGCTAATGTACTTAAACTTTTGGATATTAATGTAGTATTTTCATATAACAATATTGTGAAAAATATCATAGTAAAAAATAGCCCTACCAATAATTCAGGCATTATCTATAAAATTGGTTGTAAACAATGTGATTCCTTTTACATAGGTCAGACGGGAAAGGATTTGCACACACGTATAAAACAGCATCAATATTCCGTTAGAACAGGACAGTTGTCCAGTGCCCTTTTTGTCCATTTGTCAGAGTTAGCCCACTGTATTGATTGGAATAATGCTTCAGTTTTATTCCATTCTAGCAACATTGTTAATAGAAATATTCTTGAGTCTGCCATTATCCAACTTTCAAATAACTTCAACATAAGCAAAGGTCTTTTTCAACTCGATCCTGTTATTTTGAATTCCTTCCAAACAGATTTAGATAAGAAAGGTAGAATACTAAATCTTTGGTAAACTTGTCTGCTATTTTATTAACTTTTAATTTGCATTTTATTTTTATATATCGAAACCTGACCATAGGCAGAGTGTTAAAACCCGGGCAGTATTCCAATATAAATTTGTATTTTTATAATCCATTTGATCTTGTGCTAAAAATCGATATTATTCCTTACAAATCTGTACGCCTCACGGATAATCCTTCAATTTTTAATTTTTATTTTTACTTCTCTGTTTATTGCATATATATATATATATATATATATATATATATATATATAATATATATGTGTGTGTGTATATTAGGGTGACAATAAAAATCGAAAGTTGGAGTTTTTTATTGGCCATTTGTTCAATGCTGCTACTACATGAGAAAACAATGTACTGTAAATATTAAGTCATTCAGATAATATTTAAGGGTGTCTCAAGTGAGGTAAATAATTCTCCTTATAACAAAAATTAATTATTCATTACCTAGTAAAAATAAATTAATATTTTTTTTAATTAATGTAAATAAACGTTAGTTTTAGTTCATAAGGTTTAAGTGCAGGCGTACTCCAATCGTAATAAGTAAATAATATATTTACTAAATATATTCCAGGGTGTCTTTCATTCAATTGTAGACCACCCATTAATTCTTGCTTTTCCTCAAGCCATACCCCTTTTTCAATGTACCAGGCTGAAACTTCCTATGATCCTCAACAACCTGCAAGAGATGTTGGCGCTGTTCTTCATTCTTCGTAATCTTTGTATTGAAGGCCTGGATCAAGGCAATTCCCCTCTCTGCCATGTCATTGACGACTTTTAGTCCTTCAACTATAGTCAAACCAGTCTTGAAATCTTCGTCGTCCGGCCAGGTCTCTGGTTCCTTGGACAAGAAACTATCATTAATTTTTAGAAGTTCAAAGAGAAGCTTTGATCCTTTCGAGGCAAAGTCCGAGAGCTGCTTTGTTGAAATGGAAGAAACAGCAGGTATTGGGGCTCGCTTTGGAGGATCTTCAGCAGCTTCTTTTTCGAGGATTGATCGAGCGATATTCTTTTTCGTCGTTGCATTGATACCTTTATCAAAGAGTGCGAGACCAATCAAGTACTCGCTGAGGTACCATAAGTGACGACCGAGGACACTAAGGCAGGATGCTGAGATCTTTTCATCGTGGTACTTTGCTAGGTCTTGAAGAAGCTTCAAATCGTTCGCGGGAGCAGATGAAGGACTGCTGGCCGTGAACCACGCGCTGACATATAACTCCAGGGCAAAAAATACAAATCGTTTTAAGCCAGACATTTCACGAGTTGTAAGTCTGAACTGATGGGAAAGCAGCAGGATTTTTAATGAATAAATTACTTTTGCCATCCAACGTGCTCGGTGAAGTGCTCCAGGTCGCCGAAACCTAAAGTTAGGTAAATTACCTCCAAGGATTGTAATCGACAACTCCAAGAATTCACGGTAATCATCCCTCGGCTGATGTTTTGTCAGATATAGATTCCAGCAAGCGATCAGTTCTTCTCGATTCTCATTCAGACTCGATGGAAGGTCTGACAGGGTCTTGTACTTATCTTGGCAAATTGTATTCCACGTCTCTTTGAAGCGGGAGAATAGGAGGATATCTGGACCAGATGATGGTCCATGCATTCCATGTACGCCTTCTCAACGACAAGTTCTAGGATGTGATGGCGACATGCAAGGTATAAGAGTCGGCGGCCGAGTTTCTGCTCCAAAATTACGCATGCCCCAGACAAGTAACCAGTATTTGAAGCTGTAGTGTCGAAGCTCATAGCTGATACCTTTTCTGACACATTCCATTCTTTGAGCGCAGCATGTACCACCGAGGCGATGACCTCACCCGTTCCTGATGTCAGCTTAGGTACACCCAAGAGCTTCTCGGTATCAACTCCGGTTACGAAAATGGCTAGTCGGTCACACCGACCACCTTCATCGTCTGGTAGAATTTTTCCGTCCCAGTGAACAGTGAGCACTTCGTTGGGTGTGAACCTTTGTTTAATCTTTTCTGCCGTCGCCGAACGGAGCCTTTCTCGTGATTTTCTAATGGTTTCATAGTTGAGCGCGAGTTTTTGTGAGTTATGGCCGAGGCTTCTAGCCGTAGCGTCGATAATCCGGTGTGCTGAACGATGACTGATTCCTGTGCGATCCAATGTACTTGCCAATTCGGGAGTGATGACTTGGATAGTGCCACGAGCATAACACTTGCGTTTTTCAGGAGAGGCGGGCGGTGAGTCTTCAGATGATGGCGCAGAACTTGGTGCTTCAGACGTAGAAGAAGATTCCAGCTCAATATTTTCAAAAGTAATATTGGCTTGAGGTTGGTGCTGAGCTAGGCGTCTTTCAGTTTGTTCCCGACGCATGACAGAATGAGCCATTTTCTTGTCAACTCCTCCCATTACTCCCCTCCTCCCTTTTTCTCGCTGAGCAATAAGGAAGGCTCGATCTTCTTCGATGGTCAAAAGTTCCATCGCTTTAGGGTGGGCGACATCGAAAAGATTTTCCAAATTATCACGGAACTCATCTTCTTTTTTCAGCTGGGTTTTCGTAGCGCGAGCACGATTTTTCTGGAGAAGCTTCCAAGTAAGAAAAAGATCTACCACTTTTCGACCAATGCTCTTCTCTGTGATGGTAGGTATCCGGGATTTCTCCCAGTAACCAATGACTGATGATGCCACCTCCTCGCTGAGTCGTTCACTGTCTTTTTGTGCTCTATGTGAAAGTGAAAAAACAGGCGTAAAACGTCTCCAATTGAAGGAAGCCGTGCGCCCTTGATCTCGGGTATGGGATGACCAATGAGCCAAATTTGACTCGCTGTGCGGGTAGTCGCCATTGGGCCTAAGAAAAGAAAAGAAACGTATATTAAATTAAAATAAGAATCAAAACATTAATTTTTTTCATATTATGATTCCATTTTTAAAGATCTCATTTATATTGTAATATATATATATATATATATACACAGGGCCGTCGAGAGCCATTAACGGGCCCCAGGGCTAGCAAACATTACGGGCCCCCACACCAAGTGTCAAGACATTATATATATGCAATAAATCTATTAATATATATATATATATATATATATATATATATATATATATATATATATATATAACTTAATAATATAATATTTAACTTTATAAAAATTAAGTAATTCAATAGTTCAAGTGTTTCAAACCTCTTCGTGCAACACCCAAAACACAAGTGAGAGATTTGGTTAAATTTTTCTCAAGTTTATTGACCTTGGCTACTTTCGATCATATAATACCACAAAGCGTGAGAACGGAAGTTACATTTGAAAAAATGTGTCAGATTGATGAATTTTAGTGTTGACTTTTAGGATACTCAGATATTACATGTAAGAAATTACATGTAAGGAGCTCTGAATGAAAAAAACGTCACAATTTCTTAATGATTATTATGATCCTTATTTATTTTTTTACGATTTTTTTTATTCTCCTGCGGGCCCCCAGACACCCGGGCCCCGGGGAACTGGCCCCCCTGACCCCCCCCTCTCGACGGCCCTGTTATATATTTTATACTCGTATATATATTATCATAGGAAATCAAATTCAGTTCCAAATTTATATAATTTAAACATCAAACTATGCCAACAATTAATGAAACTTTTCTAGAACAATTTCCAATAATAATACGTATAATCAATGTATCAAAATAAAAAATATTACCTTAGATATCTTAAAAGAATCGGGAGAGAACTTCTAAGCGTTGTTTTCAGTCAGGCAGTCGTATGCAAAATGAACTTGAAGCACCAAAAGCTGATCATCCAAAGATTGATACACATCATATTATTTAACGATTTATTTATGAAAATTTTAATTTAATGAAATAAATTAATCGATTTGCATAATCTATAGTATGAAATAAAGGAAACAATTCTATTAAATTATATAATACACTTGCATTCTCGAAACATTTTTGTTTTTGAAGCGTTGTCGAAACTCGTTCATTCTTGAAATTTCTTCCGCGCGACAGTTTCATTCATGTGACTCGAGGCACCCCTAAATGCTTTCCGAATTCCATGAGATTTCGTCTACGGTGTTTCCTCATAGGGTGGCATCATTGGACAAATGGCCGGCAAATGTTTTTGAATTTCAAATTTTATCCCTATAAGAAGTTGTCACCCTAGTGTATATGTATATATAGATATGTATGTATATATATGTTTGTGTGTGTGTATGTATGTATGTATGTTATTTATTTATTTTTTTCTTTTTTTTTTTCTTTCTGTAACCTATATATAGGCTGTTACCCTTTTATGTACTTCAGTGTTCCTGAGGATGTCATTAGACGAAAGCGCTTGAGCACCATTTTGTGTTTCCTTTCCTTCGTGGTTTTATTCATCATATATATATATATATATATATATATATATAAATTGACGATTGGTTATGTTAAGTCGTACTATTTTCGCTAGTTTTAACGTTTTATTTGATTAGGTATACACGGACAAAGTTGGGGAACGCAAACTACACTAGGATAATGTAGGGGCACGTAAACTACACTAGGCGCCACAGGGGGACGTAAACTACACTTGCTCCGAAAATTTTATTTAAATAGTTAGGAAACATCACTAAGAAAATCTCATTTTAAAATTTATTTAAAGGAAAATAAATTACCGAGAAATCTTTCAGAGTAGATGGGATCTGAATATATATATACACACGGACATCATTTGTTTGAACGTTAATTCACTCAAGATCATCTAATACTCGGTCAAATCTGGTTTTGAGCGTATTGAAGGTGGTGTTGGAAACGTCGCCCCTTAATCTAACCTAACCTTCCCCTACCTCTCTCAAATACGAATCTAGGAAAAAATCCCCTGGACCAAATTTTATAAAGATAGAAAGGACAGAAAGGCAATCAAAATTAAAAAGATTTAATGTCACTTTAAAAATATGCTTTATTTAAAAAACAATATTAAAACTAAGGTAAGATATAAATAATTTAAAAATCATTTAAGAGCCAATATTAAAAGCTAAGGTTGTACGCTATGCCCCGTAAAAAGTCCAAAATGGAACGATCTTCGTAGGAGCTAATAATATTTCTAATTCGAGACGCTGCATCTTTATACTTCTTCTTCTTCTGGGGTTTTGGAGGATGACCAGCGCAAGCCTGTAGCATGCTAACTTCTTGTAGTGCCTGCTCCTTTTGTATGCTTCTTAGGAATACCCAAATATTTGGATGGGCACATCTAATATTTGACCGAAAACTTATATGCCAACCTTCGATAGCATTGTTAGTTTTGGGGAGCTCGTTTTGAACTCTCGTATGCATGTTCCATGTTTGGATGTTTAATTACTAAAACTATTAATTAACTATTTTCTGTGAGCGAAATATTTTATATTCCATTTAAATATTTCATAATAAAAACTTAACCAACTTTAAGCAAATTCATATTGATTTTAATATATAATTTATAATTAATTTTGTATTTCTAGAAGATTCTAACTGCGTCGTTTAGGGGCAATGTTTAACTGAAATAAAAATTGAGATAGGGGATGGGGGATTTAGATGGGGGGGGGGGGCAAAGTTTAACTGAAATAAAAATTGAGATAGGGGATGGGGGATTTAGATTGGGGATTTTTTCCTCGGGGGATGCTTTACTCGGTTTTTTTTTTCCGCCGGGGGATTTTTTCCGGGGGGATTTTTTCCTCCGGGGTATTTTTTCCGCCGGGGGATTTTTTCCTCCGGGGGCTTTTTTCCGGATACCCTCAAATACACCTTATCAACGGACGTGAGGACCTCGTGACGTCACAATGCTAAAAATTTCTGTTAATGTAACTCATAAAAGGAAGTGAGGACCTTAAGGGGGGAAATTCTCAATAGTACAGCGGATAAAGTGATTTTTCCATAGAAATCATGCATTTCTGGGAAAAAGCATGAAGCTTTCTGTGGCTTTATACACATGTGAGAATAATTTTTGAGGTAGGGCCCAAAGATTACGGCCGCCATTTTCAAAATGGCGGCCATTAGTGAGAAAAGTTAAAAAAATCACCAGAAATTATCAAAACATTAAAGAAATTAGTTTGTGCATGTCTGAAAAAAGGCATGAAACATTTTATAATTTATCTATAAATATGTGAGCGTAATTCTGTTCGTAGCTCACAAAGATAATGGCCGCCATTTCAAAATGGCGGACAAAATGCGTAAAACAAAAATATCAATATGAATAATCAAATCATTGCAACATTTATCTATCTTTCATACATTTGTGTAATTATGTTAGCATGTAGTTTATTTAGTAATACAAATGGAATTTTTGGATCACTTTAACATATTGCTTCCCAAAGCATTCGGGAAGCAATATGTTAAAGTGATCCCTCCTGGGATCAATATGTTAAAGTGATTAACACTGGGAAGCAATATGTTAAAAAGAGAAAGGTTGGTTGGCTAGAAAGAGGTTGATAATCTAGGCTAACTAATGAAAATATCACGACCTAACCTAACCAATCGTCAAGGGCGTACAGTTGACCTAACGACTGGTTGGGTTAGGTTGTGATATTTTCGTTAGTTAGCCTTATAAGGCTAACTAAAGAAGGCTGGGGCCCTTATCTTCAGGTGATTCAAATATTTTACATTCACAGAAAATGGCAAAGCATAATAAGTTAAGTTGTCCATAAATTTACATTTTCTCGACTAGCTAATCTGTAAATATTGTAAACTATTGTAATGTAACTGTAATTGGTTGTGTAATGTCTATTTTTGGGAAGCAATATGTTAAAGTGATTAACACTGGGAAGCAATATGTTAAAGTGATATACACTGGGAAGCAATATGTTAAAGAGAGGTTCCTGGGAAGCAATATGTTAAAGTGATCCGAATTTTTAAGTGTATTGATAATACAGTTTTAATATATATAATATTAAAATATATATTATACAGTATAGTATATATAATACAGTTTTGCAATTTTTAAGATACAAAAATGAATGTAAATACAGTCAGTTGACATTATCATCATTGCTTATAATCTCAACACCATTTTCACAGTTATTGCACTTACAGAGCATTGTACATTTTAGTAACGCTTTTTTACACTTGCAGCGGATTGTGTTACAGTTCTTATAGGAACAGCTCAGTAGTTCTTCGCATGCTGCTGATGCTTCTGGAAGAGTTGTCCATGTAGGTTCCCGACAGTTTACTTGGGTGCCGATAAACTTGTTTTTGTTTCTTGTTTTCATCGTTAAATCCTGCAATTTGAACTGTACAACATGGAATTCCGAGATTGTGAGCAATCTATCTCCCACCTCGACCAAATCTGACTGCCAAATTACTCGACCTCCAGTAAAAGGAGGATATTGCAGACACCAATCGACCAGGGAAGTACTCCGGTGGGGGGTGGGAGGTGAACGTTAGGCAGGAGACAGGGAGTGCTGAAGCTCCCGTTTCTCCTGTCACTGTCCTGTTTAGCTGATATTTTACCGTGTCGCATCTACCCTGTGAGCAGCCCAGTATGCTCTCAAACACACTTCTCCCTCTATTCTTCACTACACATATGTACATTTTGCACACTACACAATCTTTTAAAAATTAAAAAAAAAATCTCATCGTAAGCCTCGGAGACCTCGATTTCAACTCTCTTATATTGGGGGCATTTTTGCGGGCGCTCGCCCTTGGCCCCTCCTTTCTATTAAAAAAGACGCCAAAAGTAAGAGCTATCATTTCATTTATGTGAGCTTTGTGATATGAAGAACATATGTCGTGGTAATGTTTGTCAATTTTTATGTGCATATTTTGTTCCTGCCGGGCTCTGTATATCGATACGATAAAGTAATGGATCTGCAGAGAAAAATTGCTTGACGATTAACTTTGAATGTCATGATCAGACATGGGACCGAGGTCTGACCTCGAGGCCGGCCTCGGGCATGTTTTAAAGGTCTCGGCCTCGACCTCGGCTTCGGACTTCAAAATTAGGCTTGGCCTCAAAGCCGGCTGAAAAGTGGAAAGGCCTTGTGAGGCCTTTGGGAATCCCGATGTTTTGTCGTGTACTTTTCAACTTATGCTAGTCATGAAGCCTCCCTCAAAAGGCCTCAACCTTGGCCTCGAGGCCTTTTGAAAAAGGTTGGCCTCGGCCTCAGCCTCGGCTCCGGCATCGAAGGCCTGAGGACAGGTCTCGGCCCCATGTCTGGTAATGATATATATCACATTTTCAATCGTGTTCTGTATAGTCACAATTTTATTACTGATACAAAATACTATGCTATAAATGTAAGTTATTGACTGTATTCATTAGATTATCAGATTTAATGAACTGCTGATTAAATATGAATTTTTTTAGGGGTGGGGAGTGGTTTGCCAAAAGATTTTTATTGGGAAGTATCATACTGTTGATGAACGTACGTGCTAGTCATTTGTGAAACAAAGAAGTATAGGAAGAGAAAACTGGACAGAAAATACGTAGAGAAGAACGGAAACACAAGGGAATGAGGGTGGACGCCGTCGATCAGCTGGCCTTACACAGGTAATAATTTTGTAGTTAAGGAAGCGTAGGATAGGATAGGGCCAGCACCCTTCATTCAAAGAGAACAGATGTAAAAAATAATGCTGACACCTTCTCATGGAACCGAAAACAGGTAGGTACGAACATTAACAAAGAATGAGAGCACTTTTTTTTCGTTCGTTTTAATTTAAATTTTACCCTACCAAGTTGAAACTAGCACACTAACAGGACCTTATCTAATCTAACGAATGGAATGTTGAAGTTTTTACCTGTAAGTGTCGAGAATAATTTTTGTCAGCAAAGTGGGTAAAGTCCCTTCTTAATGGGACAGATACACTTAAGTCTTTCCCTGCATGAGGTGTGAAAGTGTAAAGTATAATCGGTTTCTACAATCCCTTCCACTTGGAATGAATCTAAATTTACCTCGGTTTATCACTAATACTTGGTAGTTTGTCTCTTGGAACGACAGAGTCAATCTCTTTCTGCACTCTCTTTTGTATTTCCGGGTAGCAAGCCATGTGCTGCAAAGTCCATCGTATGGTTGAGGCTGTAGTGTCAGTCCCAGCAAAAAATAGATCTCCAAGACTAATAATCAAAGCATCCTCTGTTGAGAAACGGAGCCGTATAAACATTCTGCGCACTTAGCGATGAATGAAAGTTAAGGATTATGAAGTATTAAAATTATGAACCAGTCTGAATTTGCGATCAAATGCGTTGAGTTATATAAAAATAAAGTCAAATTTGGACATTTAAATAAGTAACACAAATATATAACTAAAATATATTTCGTATTTCCACTCTACCATAAATTAATAATACTCGTAATATATGAAAATTAGCAGATGTGCTCTGAAAATTAAATAGATCTTCATTTTTAAATATTTTACTTGGAACTTAATAGAATGGGCAAAATTTATGAAATTACTAACGAAATAAATTTAATTTTTTTTAACTAAAATTAAGGCGCAAAAATTCTTAAACCTCACTTTGAAAAACAATGCTTTGATTAACTCATCAAATCAGTTGTAAAGAACATCCAAGAATAAAATATTCAGTAAAGTTTCTTTTATAATGAGTGACACATCTCATTCACATGTACATATACTCTTTTACCGTCGAATAGCTTATCCGAATTATTGTTCTCCATCTCCAAAAGGTAGAAATCGATGAGACCACAAGGATTCTCCTTATTCAAGGAAGCTTTGCGTTTCTACACTATCGACTGAAATTAAATAATGTTTTTCTAAATATTAGAGTAAAACTATCAGAAGATTTTATTTCAGGATTTACCCCCCAAAACAGGGACTGATACAAATATTCTTTTAAGTATGTAAGTAGAGACTCATTTGGCTCTGGATTAAGATTTATAATGAACGATAAAACTGGCATTTAGTATCAACCCTTTAGGTACAACCTTCTCTTTACTTTGGTCCCGCAAATAAATATTTTCAATAATAATGTTTAGATCAGGGGCGACAAACCTTTTTACAGTCGCGTGCCAAAAAAACCATGTAACCCATAAAAAAAAATTCGCTTGCCCACCAAAATTTATATATATACTTCACCAAATTATAAACATTAAGGCTATTATTTTGTACTCATTTTTTGGATAACATTTTCTATGCTTAGGCATGCCACCCAAATTTGATCGCGTGCTCAAATGGGCAAACGTGCCATAGGTTCGCCACCACTGGTTTAGATTGTCTAACATCAAAGCTCGTATGATGCGAGGGACTTACAGGTTTTCGTAGGATCTCAATCACTACCCCAACTCAAAGAACCAATCGCAGAAATCTGAAGTTCGAGCCGAGGCTTGAACCCAGGAACTTCAGTTTAAAGTCAGGTGCTCTACCACTTGGCTACACTCGCGAGTATAACTTATTTCAGCCAAATCACTTTTACTTGACGGCTGATTCATGCGCGCATTTAAAGTGGGGTCATTGAATCAGGTAACTTTAAAAACTTTATCCAGAAAATCACGCCGTCGTATAGAGAAAATAAGCCAAGAATCTTTGAACATCGTATCTGATGCTCTACCGCTGAGCTAATTTAAAATTTTCAAATTACGCGTCGATTGAGTAGTATGATGGCAAAAATGTCGAGTGCAAATCATTTGCATGCAACATGATCAATAATTGCAATATTGCATGCAATAAAGGGGTTATGCAACAAGGGGAGAGGGGGCTATGCATGAAGGGGGAGGGGGTTATGCCTGAAGGAGGGAGTGGGTAATCTAACCTAACCTAACAAGGGAGGAGAAAGGGGGGTAAGGATGAAGAAGGCCGGGGCTAGACCCTCCAAAGGGGGAGTGGGTAACCTAACCTAACAAGGGTAATAAAACACAAGAAGGAAAGAGAGGAGGAGGAGGAGAGCGAGAGAGCGAGAAGATTCTTTCGCTGGCATGTCTCGGCACATACTGGAGTCTTCACAAGCCATCCTAGTCGGCTTCAGTATCACAGCCAGTTGATATAGAAACCAGCTAATCATATGGCATAATCGGCTGTCAGGCAGTTTGTTTAAAGGGTAAGCAGCCAGAGAATACAGCCAGTCGCCTTAGTTTAGTGACTTATATATACATATATAGGCTAACTGGAGCGGCATCTTCTCTCACATCAAATTCTTAAAGTAAAATGTGGCTTTCCTGGTTGGCTTCAGAACCCCCATCAGTTGAAACAGCCAGAGAATACAGCCTTAGATACACACACACCACACACACACACACACCACACACACACACACACACACAATTTTACACATACTGTACATTAGGGTGTGTCAATTTTGGGGGTGAAATGACTAAATTGAAAATCATGTGATTTGGTAGCAATTTAATGTGATCATTTGGCATACAAAATAATATCCTTGCTTCAAAAACAATAAAAAATAACTCCTACCTACATCAATTTTAATTCAAAAATTCCATTTTTCCGTAAATTCGTAACAAAATAACAAATGTGCGCAAACATCCTATCATTTAAAGTGGCAATAAGATATCATTCAGAGTCTTTATTTGAAAGTAACCAATGCAGTCATGTCCTTTTTGCTGCGGTTCCTTGACATCAGCATTCGGCTTGCTACTTGCGCTTTGATGTAGCCTTCTCGCCTCTCGTGACTGTAAACTTGACTAGCTGCTTCTGTGACCATTTTCACACATCTCTCCACACTCTGAGTGTGAGAAGGCCACTTTGGCACTTGCATTGGGGCCTCTTTAAGTTGTGTTAAATCTTTGTTTGTTATACATGTTGTCAGTGGTGGCTCCAAAACTTCCGAACTCAAGTTAACTAATTCTGACAATTTCGTGGCATTGACGTTTATCGGAGGTACCTTCCTTGTCTGAACAGAGCAGTCTCCCAGCTGGTCATCATCTAGTGATGTTCCTCTAAGCCAGGGGTTGGGAAACTTTTCAGTACCAAGGGCGAAAATCGATAACATAAACACCTCCGCGGGCGTCTGGCAAATTTTAAGCTTATATACAGCGAGTCCCAAAGAAATGTATACCCACTTTGTTCGATAATACCAGTGGTGGGCACCGTTAACCAAAAAGTTAACTTCGTTAACCGCTAATCCGTTAACCAAAAAGTTAACTTCGTTAACTGTTAATCCGTTAATTCGTTAAACATGTAACGGAAGTTACCGATAAACCGTTAACGTTAACTTTTATTATAAAAAAAATGAAAAACACAATATATATATAATTTAATTTTCCCTCTTCTTCTCGTTCTCCATTTTGTCCATGAGATGCATGTTGCCCTTCATGAAAATTAGCATATCAAAGTTTTCATCAGACAGGGATGATCTCTTGGCCCTCAGGATGTCCTTGCCCATAGAGAACAAACGCTCCACTGCAGCACTGGAGGGGATGGATGTGTTGAACTTGATGAACAAGTCCACCAACACTTGCTCACCCAAGAAGGCAGCATCTCTCAGCAAGTCCTTGGAGTTGGTCTCCAGCCAGGTCTTGACCAAGTTCTGGGCCTTGCCCTTGAGTGACCTGTGGCTTCTGCTGCTCTCTTTTGTCTGGATGACAGCACTGAAGAAGTCATCCTCCTCCTCCTCCTCGTTGTTGCTGCCCACTTCGTTGGACTGCTGCTTCATGGCCTCCTCGACTGTACCCTCCATGCTTTTCCTCACCCTGGCGACCTTGGTGTTGTCATACTTGTCCAACCAGATGAGGTGAAAACGCTCCCATTGTAAGACATCAATTGACTTAATTTATGTCATCAAAGTGACATGAGAATTGAAATCTTACCTGATCAGTTTTATGGTTCTTGAAATGTATCAAGGAGACTACTAATAAGGTACTCACAGACATATTATAAATATACATGACTTACTTGACAACGATTATTTTTAAATATTCACTAGCACAAACATGTTGCGCAAGAGACAGACTGCAAATGAAACGAATGCAGTTATTTGTTGTAATTGTTACATATACAGGGCGTCCCAAAAAAATGTATACACACTTTAAATACTTATAAAGGCAGTGTTTATTAAAATACATTTCATTTTCAAAATGTAATAGAATCTACAGACATTATTTAATTGTTTTGTCAACGCCTGTTTTCAAACTGACGTCCGTTCTGGTCCAGGCACTGCTGATAACGCGAAGCAATGGAATCGCAAACATCACGAAACATTTCGTTTGGTATTTGTGTGCATTCTCGTTCAATGGCTGCTCTCAATTCAGCGACTGTTGCAGGTTTTATAGCGTAGACTTTGTCTTTTAAGTATCCCCATAAAAAAAGTCTAGTGGTGTGAGGTCTGGTGAACGCGGAGGGTATTCTACGAAACCCCTTCGTCCAATCCACATCCACATCGTGCCAAGTACCACTCGCAATACTCCACTCTTCGGTCCGGATCATCTTCATTAATAGCATGGACTAATCTTGGAATGTAACTTTTCCATTGACAGCGCTTCAAAATGCGTTGGACAGACGATTCTGAAATTCCTACCTCACGACTCGCTTGCCGCACAGATTTTCTTGGACTTTGGTGATACATTTCCAGTACTCTTTCTTGCTTTGTGGGGCTTGTCGATGTCCGTGGTCTTCCGGAACGCTTCTTGTGGACATTCTGAACAGTTCCATCGGCTTCAAACTTATCTCTAATTCGAGTGATGGTAAGTCGCGTTGGTGGATCTGTTTGAAACTCCCTCCTGAACTGTCTTTGCACTTCAACTGCGTTTTCACACTTCCAGTAGCATTTTAGAATGAATTTCCTTTGTTCAAAGCTTAGTCTGACTGCCATTATTAATTCTAATGGGTTTAACTTGGAAAGAAAGAAACATCAATTGAGCTATCGGCTGTTAAAGTGTGTATACATTTTTTTGGGACGCCCTGTATATTATTGAAAGTGCCTTAAAATGCTCGTGATATTTCTTGAAAGAAGTTGAAACATTCAACTCAAATGGCAAATCTTTCCGCCTTATTTTACAGTCGACCATGTTTTGCTCAAACCAATGCCATAAATAACTACCATATTTGGTAAGACACAAATTGTGGCGACGGAAACAAATATATCGCCTGATTTTGCACTGCGGAAATGGAAATTCGTTCATCACTATTAACAGTGGCGGATTAATTGCGCACCTGCTCAGCACTGAAAATAATAGAAACTTTTAAACGTTTATTTATGAATTTTTTGGGTTAACGGACTTGAGTTAACGGAAGTTAAATGTAACGGAAGTTAATTAGTCCGATAATGATTTTCAAATTTAACTTAAAAGTTAAATCGTTAACGAAAAAGTTAACTTCGTTAATTAACGATTAACGGATTAACGGTTTGTGCCCAGCTTTGGATAATACCATCTATGAGGATAATAAATATATTACTTTTTATATGTTTTTTAATAAAGAATTTTCTCCTGAATCTAAATATGTAATTATTTTTATTAAAAATTGAAGAACAAAAAAGTTACAGATGTTTAAATTATAATTATTATTTTCGAGACTTCATGTGCGATATTTTCTAATATTTTAACCGACTGTTTTGAGATACTTATGTTTAGTGTTGATATTGAAGCATAAATGTTGTAATTATTAGTTAATTCAAAAAATTTACAAATTCCATGGTTAAATGACACTTTATCTAAGATGTTCGACGTCTTCCAGAACGTTGTTTTTGTAAGTTTTGCACAGTGCCGTCGGTTTCAAATTTATCTCGTATACGTGCAAAAATATTAGAAAATATCGCACATGAAGTCTCGAAAATAATAATTATAATTTAAACATCTGTAACTCTTTTGTTTTTCAATTCTTAATAAAAATAATTACATATTTAGATTCAGGAGAAAATTCTTTATTAAAAAACATATAAAAAGTAATATATTTATTATCCTCATAGCTGGTATTATCGAACAAAGTGGGTATACATTTCTTTGGGACACGCTGTATATAAGATGTATTTTAAAAAGCTATTTGCTGGGCTGTAAATAAATAATTTTTAGTAAATAATAAATACCTAAGCGGGCGAATTGAAATTAGCTCGTGGGCGAAATTTCGCCCGCGGGCGAGGGTTTCCCCACCCCTGCTCTAAGCTTTAGAATGATTTCCACAGCCTCAGTTCGCTCTTTGTTACATTGGCTGCAGAGTATTGCTTGCAAAACTGCCTCTGGCCTAGCATACCAAGCGGACCTTCTCACCACAGGTAACACGATGTCCACCACTACTTTCCTTTGGGTTCTCATTAGCTGTAATTGAAACAAGATGTGGTTGGGCCCCTCCATCCACATTGGATTAAGTTTTACATTGAACCAGTGAGGAAGATAAAACCCAATAATAAATTCAACAATTAACATCAAATTCTGTAGCATTTTGCCCTTCAGTGCATGTTTGGAAACCCAAATCCTGCAGAAACGAATCGCTGTAGTTAACCAACGACTGTGACTTACGGGTCCAATCTCCAAGAGAGCCAGATTTTGAGGCAACTCTCCTGATCTGATTGCTTGAACAATACGCTAAGCGTAAGATTGATCCGTGCTGAGGTCTTTGATAACTTCTTCAGACAACACTGGAAGGGGAGGGCCTACTTCGACCTTTGGAAATTTTGTATTTATTTCTAATTTCGTTGATTCATCTAGCATGTTGCCAAGGGAGCCTGACCACTTGTTGTTGCTCTTTGTAGGACCATCAAGTTCCTGGATGAGACGACGAAGAGATAGTTCCCCTGTGTGCAAATCACATACAATCCAAACAAGCCTTCTTCCAAGTTTTTTCTCTAAATGCGTCATAACACCGCCCTGCCATCCAGTGTTCACCGCAGTTGAGTCTCCACCAACGGCCTGCAGTGAACTGTCAAGTCTTCTTTCTTGAAGCCAACATATTATTTGATCAGCAATTGCTTCTGCTTCAGGAACAAAGTGAAACAAATAGCGGCCACCAGGTTCGGAACACACAGAGTAGTGTTCTTCTTTGATGAGACCGGGAAACTTTCTGTCCATTCCCTCTACCTCTAGGAGAACTTTTGTGTCATCTCTTCTTCCATCAAACAAAAGGCAAGAGACCTTCCTCCTTCAAATCTTTTTCATGCTGATCAGATATTTCCTTCATTATTTTTTCTTGTGCTCTTCTTATCTTATTATGATCTATCACTAAGGATGTATCCTCTCGGCTGATGAGGCCTGCATCTATCCAAGCGGCAGTGGCAATCTCTGCAGTCTCTCGTAGCCCCGTATTGTGGCGAATACTGGCAAGGGCAATGTTTGAGATGTCTTTAGTGTTGTATTTCATTCTCTTCGGCGAAGGTTCAGATGGCATTTTGGAGCTATCATCTGATGTTGCTTCTTTCTGTTCATCTGAAGAGCTTTCAAAGAAGTGAGAAACCTCTTGATGGAGCTCTTCATCTCTTTGGGTGGCTTCTTCACTCTTCTTTTTCTTCCTTTCTTCCCTCTCTCGGATTTTCTCTTTTTTCTTAGCAATAACAATCTGTTTTTTGGTTTCTGAATAATCTGCCGAACCAATCTGCATACTTCCTTGGCCTCCTGCCTTTGTTCTCTGCGCCTTTATGAAAGCCAGCTCCAAAACAGGGATCTTCTTCTCACGAGGACAGCGACAATCAATGTGAGGGTGAGGTTCTCTTCTGCATGAGGGAGAACAATTGGCTTCAGAACAACTCTATGGGACACTGGCAGTTAAAAATGTTAAGAAGAGTATCAAGTGTGTGCAGAAATTTATTTTTCTTTGCTAGTTTTCCTTTACCAAGTGATGTCTCAACTGCTTTGTGCCACAGCTTTGTTAATTTTAGCTCAATAGTTCTATACTGATTGAGTACAGGTGGTTTGAATAACACATTAGCTTTTTTCCACTGATGCAGAAGAGGGGGAATCATGTCCCTTATGAGCTCTTTCTCTGTGTAGTTCCTTCTATCCTTTGTATTTTGTTCACAAAGGAGTAACCCTAGTCTCAGCATGTCTCGCACTGTTGGTAGTTCTGATACGGGAAGCTCCTTGCCTGTACCGACTAACAGGCTCAAGTGGCATGACGACTGACCTCTTGTCTTCAATTTTGGCATCTTAGGAATATCTGAAAAGAAAGAAAAACATTTAAGTATTTTATATCAATTAGGATGTTTCAAAGTTTAGTCATTCGATGTTCTAAAATTCAATAAAAAATATTTCATGGGATTACAACATAATTAGACAGAAGAATATGATAATAATAAATAACTGTAATAATCAATAATCCATACTTACAGTTAAACTGTAGTATTCGTCTAGTAGAATAACTATGAAGTAGGTACAAGAGCAATAACAGCAAACCACCGTCTATGACATCTAAGAGGCAACTGAGGACTGAGAGTGAGGGACAGTTCTATTCATGTTGTGACTTGTACATTGTACAACAACTATATGACCTTGAAAACACTCCATATGCGATCAGTGGGATAATTCTGTGACAGATGAATAGTTAATCAATTTATGTCCTATTACACTGGCCAACAAAATGAAACTTTTTTTTCTCATCACAAACATGATCGCACTTTTCTTAATGCATTTTTTGCGCTGATTCCGAATCTGGTTTTATTTTTTTTATAGCACGTATAGTTATATAGATACACTGGTTTTGATATTTTTAAGTTTTTGATATTTTGATATTGCTATAAGAAAATTTATGGATGTATAGATCACACTTAGGAATGCTAAACAACAAATACATCATATACTTTATTCAATGTACTTATAAATAAAGAATATATACATTATTTTATTAAAAGCGCTGTGAGTGTGATTTCCTTTTGTAAATTTGGCCTGGATTGTCACGATACAGCATCCAACAATGGTCCGCCATCATGCTTTCATTCCAATATCCTTGGTAGCGCTTCTCCATCATCTGAATATCTTGATGGAAGCGCTCTCCTTGCTCGTCACTCACTGCACCAAGGTTTTCAGGAAAGAAATCTAAGTGGGAATGCAGGAAGTGAATTTTTAACGACATTCGACACTCCATTTCTTTGAAGGCATCAAGGAGGTTCTTGACTCCATCCTTATACGCAGGTGACTTGTTGCTTCCAAGAAAGTTTTCACCTATCCATTTGAACGCCAGCAAAGCCTTCAATTCCAGCGGACTTAGGACTTTTTCAAATTCAGTGTCATTCAAAACCTCCCTTATTTGTGACCCAACAAAAATTCCTTCCTTCAATTTTGCTGCAGTAACCTTCGGAAATTTCCTTGAAAGGTATTGGAACCCTTCAGAATTGACTTTACCCATTGCTTTAACAAAATTCTTCATTAAACCAAGTTTAATGTGAAGAGGTGGCAGATAGATCTTTTGGGGATCCACTAAAGGGACAGACTGGACATTGCTTATCCCTGGGACATATGTATACCTAAGTGGCCAGTCACTTTTGGTGTAATGTTCTATAGTGGCGCGACTGTCCCACAGGCAAAGGAAACAACAAAATTTTGTGAATCCTGACTGCATACCCATAAGCATTCCTATAACTTTTAGATCTCCACAAACATTCCATTGATGACTGTCGTATTTGATTGCCTTAAGTAGTATATTCATATTGTCATATGTCTCTTTTAGATGGACGGAATGGGCAATGGGGATGGATGGCATTATATTACCATTATGCAAAAGAACTGCTTTCAGGCGTCATTCTTACATTGTCGAGGCATGTTGACTGACCTGAGCAAACTATAAATTCAAAAAAAATGTACACCAACTTGACACAACAAGTTCTTGGACTGGACTGATCTTTTGACACACAAAGCACGGCGTTGTTGCCTGAATCACAATGCTGCTAGACGTAAAAGCTCACACCTGAAATACATAAGATGTATAATTAAGATAATTGAAATCAATAAGATGAATAAACTAAGAAAACACAATAAAATAAACACAATCAAATGTTGAAATATTAGTATTTTGCCTATTTAAAATGGTTGAATCTGTGTAGTTATATATATACCTTCATCTTGAAAACTATACGTGCTAGAAAAAATCTGAATGCAGTTTTGGAATCAGCGTGAAAAATGCTATCCAGCCACCACAAATTTTACTCTGATAAAAAATCTTTGTTGACCAGTGTTATTTAGTAAAAGAGTCAATTTCTGAAACTTTAAGGTAAAATTGATGTAGGTAAGGGTTATTTTATTTCATTTTGGTTGGCCAATTTCAAGTTTTGACATGAAAAGACTATATTTTCACTACCAAAATTGATTTGAAAAAAGTTGAAAAAATTGACACACCCTACTGTACATACAATCTTTAGAAGCACAGCCATTTGGCTTAGAAGTGAGCCACTCGTATGGCGTAAGAGGGCTAAACACCCGCATGGTGTGTACATATGTACAATTTAGGGTGCATCAGCCTATAAGGGGTGAAATTTCGAACTTCGGATATTGATTCGGCCCTATGATATTATGGTTACAATCCCCAACAAACCTTCAGTGTCCACGTTTCAAGCTGTTCTGACAATATTTAGTGGGTCCACCTCGAAGATGAAAATTTGACAATTGTGGAATTTTATGGTTTTACTAGAAAATCTTATGTGTAAGCGTTGTAGATTTTGTTTGATAAAAAAATTGTAAATATAGTTAGTTTTAGGCAAGTTTTAGCCTCAATTCATGAAATTATCTGTCTTTTTAGACTTTTTTTTGTATTATTCTGAGAATCATGAAGTGAGTTACCAGGATACGGGACGAGGACCCAACTTGCCAAGCATCCCACCGACCACCTCCACCTATTAAAAATGGTATTTCATAATAAAATACTTGTAAAAATTGATTTATTGCTTATTGATATCTTAATTCTTCTTCTTTGTCCTTTTGTCTTTTAAAACAGATGATAAAGAAGCTTGTCTCTTTCTCAGATTAGGAGTGGCTTTTCTGTCAGCTTCTACAACTTGGAGAACATTTTGAAGATGTTCTTCAGTCCTTGCAGCCTCATAAAAGTCACTGCATAGTTTTACTTCCCTCTCAGAGCCATCATTTATGACATTTATAGCCAAAAGTTTTTCTTTGGAAGATATAAATGATGCTGTTGTTTTCCATTCAACAATCTCAACCATTAAAAAATCATACTCTAACTGTAGTGAACCATGAGTTTTTGTCAACCAAGTCAGTTAGTGTGGTTTCCGATCGTAGATTGGTAGGGAAATTAGGCTTTCCAAAACTAGATCCATGTCTACCTTCTGGAACCACTGTCTCAATCTTGTGTGGTTTATAGGAAAGTAGATGGTTTGTTATAGCACGAAGTTCATTTTTTGGAACCAAATCGCTGAATAATACAAGAGGAATCATCTCTGATGAAAGGTACCAGAGATGACGTTTCAAAGATGTTAGAGCACTTTTTGCTATTTGCTTGTTTACTACCTCGTATCTAAGAAGCTTTTTGTAAAGCTGCAAATCGTGCCATGGTGCATCAAAAACTGAAGAGCAGGTCATCCACCATGGGTAGTAAATCAGTGAAATGAAGGTTGCAAAGTCTCTTAGTTTCAGAATTTGTTGCTTGTTTGTGATTGTTACTGAAGGTAGTTTCGAGATATTATCTTCCAGTAATGCAATTTTTAGAGCATATATTGCTTTACTCATCCATCTGGCTCTATGTATAGCACCAGGTCGCTGAAGGGTTATATCCTTATCACTAGGTCCTGCATTTAAGTATAACACAACTAAGTCAGAAAATTGTTTGTAGTCATATCGTGTATGTTGCTTTTCTATATTACTTATTTGAATTGCATAATCAGTCCATTCCTGAAGAATCTCCTGGACAGCTTTGGAGTACTGATTGAAGTCAATTTTTTCAATTTTTCATCCTTGGAAATCCACTGAAACTTTTCTCGAAATCTGTTAAAGACATTAATTTCTGGTCCACTCGAAGTTTCTACTTTCATGTCCTGAAACACATGACTCATAATAACTTCACCAACATGATGCCTGCATGCAGACCATAATAAAGGCCGTCCAATCTCTTGTTGGATAGTTATGCATGCAGCGCTCACATGTCCCGTGTTGGTTGCTGTAGTGTCGAAAACCAAGTTCACTATTGAATCGGAGCAGTTCCACAATTTCAGTAGCTTCATAACTTCTTCAGTCAAGTTTTTCCCAGATTGGCCACTGCCACCAGCACTAGGATGATATGATGGAATACCAAGTAGTTTGAGATCCATTGAATTTCAACTGATACGGCTAATCGTTCTTCTGTAACATATTTATCCTGCAGAGTAGAAATTATTTTCGAATCCCAATGAAGAGAGGCCAATTTAGGAGGATTCCAGGATTTTTAATGGAACTTGAAATTTTTTGGGCTACTTCGCGTCTTGCTCTATCAGCTGTAGCATATGAAGTTGCCACTGCCTTAGTGTTACCACCACATTCTTCAACAAAAGCTTTTGAATGCAGCCTGTTGTGCCGGAGTCATTTTCATTCTTGATGCCAAAGAAACAAGTTTCGGTCTTTTCAGAATGTCATGAGGAATGATAGCTTGAGTACCTAAACAGACTGTTGACTGTGTGGATTTTCCATCTTTTTCAGCTCCATCATTAGCTTCTGACTCACTCTCAATGGTAGTTGTATCGCTTGTGCTACTGCTTTCTAATTCAACATAACTGCAAGAAGCTTCAGTGTCTCTCAATTCCTTTTCTTTTCTCGCATTTTCTTCACATTTTCGAAAATTAATGAGCTTTATTTTGGATGCTAAAGTTTGATCATGAGCTCCAAAAGAAGCAATTCTATCCCCTTGCATAGATTGAAGAAATTGTATATCTTCTGGATTACTCATAATTTTTTCGGCATTTTTAATCCACAGTGGAAAAGTCATTTTAAGTTGCATTTCCATATCTTCTAGTCTTGTCTTTGTACTTTGTAGCTCTCTTCTTTTCAATGGAATTTCTCTCAGTTTCGCATTCTTTTCTGACAACGAAATTATTTTCTCACATGCTTTTTTCTCAGTAATCATTGGTATGTTGGCTTTATTGTAGAATGGTTGAATTTCTGTTAAAACAATTTTAGCTATATCTCGCTTAGTTCTCTCTTTTAGACCCTGTCGCTGGTGAAATAGGAAACATCTAAGAACTTGTTCACTTGTTGGCAAGCGACATCCTACAATCTTTGCATCATTATTTGTGATGTCAGGACCTAATCCAAATATACAGGTTTTTTTTCGTGTTTTTACATCAACTTTATCTGCACCACTTGAACAAGTTTTACCACTAGAAGTGGCTTCACTGGCTTTACCACTATTATCCATTATATCATATATCAACTATTATCACCAACATATATAAAAAATTGACCTGTAATAGAAACATAGATTAATATTAAAGTAGTCTACATGCCTGAAAAAGAAAAATAGCTATAGGTATTTCATGATGGCAAATGATGTTTATTAATAGTAGCTATGGCTTAAACACAAGCAAACTAAACATACTAGGCCTATAGTACCTTAAGGATCATTCAATTCAATAAAATAAAGGTATATGTGAAAAAAATAATTTAAGGCAATTTATCCCAAAAATTGTCATTTTTGTAAAGTTTAGGAGCTAGGTGGACCCAGTAGATATTAATCAATTGACCTGAAATGTTGCATGTGAATTTTGTTTAGGGAATGTAACCATAATAACGTAGGGCCAAATCAATTTTTGAAAGTTGCCATTTTTTATGCACCCTAAATTGTACATATATACAGTTATCGCCATACAGTCACGAGAATAAAGCACACTATCATTTTTATATATATATACAGGGCGTCCCAAAAAAATGTATACACACTTTAACAGCTGATAGCTCAATTGATGTTTCTTTCTTTCCAAGTTAAACCCATTAGAATTAATAATGGCAGTCAGACTAAGCTTTGAACAAAGGAAATTCATTCTAAAATGCTACTGGAAGTGTGAAAACGCAGTTGAAATGCAAAGACAGTTTAGGAGGGAGTTTCAAACAGATCCACCAACGCGACTTACCATCACTCGAATTAGAGATAAGTTTGAAGCCGATGGAACTGTTCAGAATGTCCACAAGAAGCGTTCCGGAAGACCACGGACATCGACAAGCCCCACAAAGCAAGAAAGAGTACTGGAAACGTATCACCAAAGTCCAAGAAAATCTGTGCGGCAAGCGAGTCGTGAGGTAGGAATTTCAGAATCGTCTGTCCAACGCATTTTGAAGCGCTGTCAATGGAAAAGTTACATTCCAAGATTAGTCCATGCTATTAATGAAGATGATCCGGACCGAAGAGTGGAGTATTGCGAGTGGTACTTGGCACGATGTGGATGTGGATTGGACGAAGGGGTTTCGTAGAATACCCTCCGCGTTCACCAGACCTCACACCACTAGACTTTTTTATGGGGATACTTAAAAGACAAAGTCTACGCTATAAAACCTGCAACAGTCGCTGAATTGAGAGCAGCCATTGAACGAGAATGCACACAAATACCAAACGAAATGTTTCGTGATGTTTGCGATTCCATTGCTTCGCGTTATCAGCAGTGCCTGACCAGAACGGACGTCAGTTTGAAAACAGGCGTTGACAAAACAATTAAATAATGTCTGTAGATTCTATTACATTTTGAAAATGAATGTATTTTAATAAACACTGCCTTTATAAGTATTTAAAGTGTGTATACATTTTTTTGGGACGCCCTGTATATATATATATATATATATATATATATATGTGTGTATTTTTTTAACGATAAATAAGAACTCGACAGAGAAACCTGACGATCCCCTGATCCTTCAAGAGGTCTTTGAATACGGTTCGGTATATATATATATATATATATATATATATATATATATATATATATATATATATACAGTGTGTCCGTAAAGTCATGGTGGGATTTTAAATAGCTATATTATTGCAACGAAACATGATAATGAGATGAAACAATGCCAAATTTAAGAACAACTCTCAAAGTTGTATCTTGTAGTTAGTCTAGGCTAAGCTTAACCTTTATCTCGTAGTTAGTCTAGGCTGTCCACATGCCTATGTTGAACATGAGCGTAATAGCCCGAAAGTTAATGTGTGGTGTGCTCTAGCACGAGATCGAGTGATTGGCCCATTTTTCTTCGCGGAACCCACTGTGACGTCACACAACTACCTCGCTATGTTGGAACATTTTGCAGTACCCCAATTTATTGACAATAATGTCATCTTTCAGCAAGATGGTGCTCCTCCGCACTATGCCAACGTTGTTCGAGAATTCCTTAATGAAAAATTTCCACAGAGATGGATGGATAGGAAGAGGAGGATGGAAGCCATGGCCTCCACGCTCTCCGGACCTGACACCTTTGGACTTTTATTTGTGGGGTTACGTCAAGCAAAGCGTGTACAGTGTACCCATTAGGGATATTCATCACTTGCACGAGCGAATCACGGAAGCTATCGCATCCGTCACTCCTGATGTTCTTGGGCGTGTGTGGCTGGAATTGAATGACCGCCTAGATGTCTGCAGGGCTACCAGAGGAGCCCATATCGAACTACGTTAAATAAAGTTATTCTTTTAGAGTTGTTCTTCAATTTGCCTTTTTTTCATCTCATTATCATGTTTCGTTGCAATAATATAGCTATTTAAAATCCCACCATGACTTTACGGACACACTGATATATATATATACTAGCTGAGTTACCCAGCGTTGCACGGGTGAAAATTTAGATTTGAAATGTATAGATCAGTATTTTTTTCAGCAAATTATTCAGTAAGTAGACAAAAGCTGTGATGCGAGAAATAAAAAACATTTAATCAAACAAAGCTTTATTTGAAATTAGAATTTACAATACTTCTTTATATACAACATTGCATGTTTTTCCAAAAGGAGAGTATACATAAAGATTGTTAGCTGTTCCTACTCTAGAGCATCCTACATACAGTTGACCATGAGAGAAGCAGTCTTCTTGTAATGTAGCCCAACACTTTCACTGTTTGTCCCTGTGATTTGTTGATCGACATGGCAAAACTTAATCTTACTGGAAATTGTAAGCGCCTAAACTGAAACTGCATCTCTGATGTTATTAGAGGTATCCTAGGAATAAAAGTATCTTCACCCTTGCCACAACCAGTTTGAATTTGTGCTTCAATGACATGAGGCTGTAATGCCTTTATTATTAATCTGGTACATTGCCACAGCTTAGGCTGATCTAAATTCGTAGAATCATTATAGGAGCTCCAACTTTAAGTTGTAGTTGGTGAGGAGGCAATCCTGGAAATTCCAAAGAATTTAGAAACTCCGTTGGATAGTTGACAACTTCATTTGATCGATAACTGTATCAATTGATTTGTAAAATAAGGATCCCCTGGAATATTTTGGAGTAGTTGTTGGTTGATAGAATTAACTGTTACATTTTTCGGTGCCAATATTGCTCTTCACACAGCCAAGTAAAGTCTTTGTAGTGATAACTAAAGTTAGTAAATACTTTTTCTGTTAATTCATTAACACTTTGGCCACTGCGCTGATTGTAGATATAATGACTTTGTTGTCAGAGTCCACAGAACTTTTCCTTCGCCAAGCTGTAGCAAGTTCTGAGCAAATAGACCTGAATTGCGATCACCATAAATTCTTGCTCGCATGTAGTTGTAAGCTTCAAGGTTTTAACATTGTGCCACAAACAGGAAGATTTAAGGCATGCTCGAATTTCATCAGCTTTTGTTCCCTTAGGTATAACTGGCAGAGTCTGGCGAAAATCTCCTGATAAGACACAGTTACACAGCCCATCAATGTCTTGTGGTTTCTCACATCTTGTAGAGTTTTGTTCAGGCCTCAATGCTTTTTTATGGGCCATTGTACATTCATCCAGACTATAAGTTCACATCTTTTAAAAACCTCTCCCATGCCAGAATTTTTAGTAATTTTACAAACAGCTTCATCTTAGTAGCTAAATCCAAAGGAAGTTTGAATGCAGAATGAGCTGCGCGACCTCCAGGCAACAGTGTAGCAGCTATACCAGAAGATGCTACTGCTACAGCAATTTTATTTTGCTTGCGAACTTTGGCCAGTAATAAATTTGTGACAAATGTTTTTCCAGTACCACCAGGAGCATCCAAAAGTAGATGCCTCCATTCTGCTGAGAGATACTTTCATTATAGTTGAATAAGCAGTTCTCTGATCAGGCAACAACTTGGCTCATTTTCATTTACATATTCAGTTAAGTAGTTGATATCATATGATGTTTCTCTTATAAGCTCTGTAGCTAAATTGTTGACTTCTGTTCTATTGGTTTGTGGGAGGCCAAATGAAAGTAGTTGTGGTCCATCCATTGATGCTATTTTATCTTCTATGTCAATTAAGGCTCTGTTGTAGATTTCATCTGTGTAAACTACGTCAATATGCGGGTTGGCAAGTTGTGCTTGGTGCTTATAATCTGTGCCAAATCATCTTTGTATTTGTTCCATAAATGTAAGGGTTGCCCACATCACAGGTTTTTAGCAGAATTGCAAATAAATCTCTTACCGCCTTGGGGATTGGTATATGGCTGCTTCTCTTAAGGTGGCATCCCATTGACTATCATCTTCTAGCATTCCAGTTTTGTAGCATGCCTCTCTAATGTCGCACAAATGACCATCAACTGTTCTAAGATCATCAAAAGATCTAGGCCCTTTAACTTCATGCAGCAACATTCTTAAAAGAAACACTCATGCTGGCTAGGATGACAGTGTAACTCTGCTGCCTAAAGCACTGTCAAATCTTACATCTGGATGACCTTCAACTTCGCTTCTCTCTTCTTCTACTCCTTTTTTTGTTGTTCCATGTGTAATAAGATGGTAACTGGCGATACAATAAAGTTTGAGCAAACACTCTTCTGACATAGTTTAAAAAAAGCTGTAGAGTAGTATCTCTAGAGCAAGAGCTTGATGGGCAGCTGTTTCATTAGTACAATAAACTCTTTGTCCATTTTCTAAATGAACTGCTAG
>JAJOZX010003775.1:392500-468397 GCA_023014485.1 Bathynomus jamesi | reverse complement strand
TTAATTTTACTGTAACAGGATCATTCCACGGCTGAGAGCTGAGTAAATCAAAATAGTACATTCTTTCCCTATATTTAAATAGATTGCAAACCAATGAATCCCCTCACCCCCCACAATGTCGGTATTAACCATAAGGCTATACCAATCTCTCGTACTTTGCAACTTCAATATTTCATTCTTCGCAAACACACCGATAAATTTTGAGCGTGTGAAACGGTCACTTTTCATTACTCTCTGGAGTGTATTCGCATCCATTTTAAAAGTCTGTGACCACGTTCCTGAAACGATCAACTTCTGTTAGTGCCTGTGATTCGAGGTACACGAGTACACTAGTAGGCGCGTCTTTAGGCTTGACAAATTCCAACTTGACTGAGATATTCCCACTCTGCTGTGGACTTAAATGCGTATTTGCGCCAGCAGACAAGTCAGGCGTAATATCAAATGAATAAATGTTAAATTCTTCGACAAATTCTTTCTGCGTTACACCAAACCCAAGTTCGTCACAGGCGCCTGTATTATGAGCCACACTACTATATGCTCTCGCGCAGAGCGGGAACACAGCGTCTGATGAGTAGTCCGTAATCATGGTCCCTCCCAAAGCGATGCCATTTACGTATAGAGTAATATTTTTAAGGCAGATATTCTCGAATTTAAAGGCACTCTTTTTATATTTTCCATTTGTCGAGAGGTGATCCTGCATTCCAATTAATATTCTTTTAGGTAGGACTCCATGGGCCACGTTTTCTAGTTGCTTCGAGGCCAACCCGGCGGGCACCGTGTATAGTTTGATCTGTACGCTGTTAATTGGATATTTTACTGTGGCGTGTATTAAGTTTTTCTCAATTTCTATTTGTTTTAGCGAACTTAATTTCACTCGACGTATACGCAAATACGTCTCCATGATGTGAATCACAACGGGTTTCGCGCCCTCTTCTTGATCAGACCCCAGATTTATGCAGATCTCAGGAATCGTGCGGGTAAGCTTCAACTTCATATCCACCCCGTTCATAAACAGTTTCTCCTGGAATGTGAAATCTGTATGAAGACGTCCAAAACATTCGTATATCTTTTTAGAATTTTTAAATTTATCCTTTATACCATTTTCATCTTTAGTATGGTAATATTCCTCGGCGGTTAAAAAGGTGTCCTTCACTTCTTTTGAAAAGTTGAGGACATTTTCCAGATACGTTGCCGGACGATTGTTCGAACACAATTGTTCGAAAACCATAGTTCGAAAAACAGTTGTTCGAAGCAACAATTATTCGAAGTTATAATTGTTTGAACACAATTGTTCGAAAACCATAGTTCGAAAAACAAAAAGTATTAAAAAAACATTAAAAGTTAAAAATCTTTATTCATACGTTATTCAAAGTTAAAAATCTTTATTAATAAAACAGGATAGAAGCATATGAAAGTCAAGGTAAACTATAGTTGCACTACGTGCGGGTAGTAAAACATATCCAAGTAGAGGGCCGGAATATTTTTTGTAGTTTGAAGGCTGTTATTAGCTAGGTTAATTGAATGGTTAGGTTAGGTTAGGTAGGTTAGGTTAGGTTGGTTAGGTTAGGTTGGTTGGTTAGTTGTTGGTTAGGTTGAGTCGTGATATTTTCGTTAAAGCTTAACCTAACCTAACTTATTATACGTCTTCGTATTTGCGTCTTGGCAACTAAGATTTTATTTAGTTGGTTGTTCATTCGAACAATTATAACTTCGAATAATTGTTGCTTCGAACAACTGTTTTTCGAACTATGGTTTTCGAACAATTGTGTTCGAACTATCGTCCGTAATTCTTCCAGATAGGCTCGTAGGTGGTAGTACCCCGTTCCTGCCGAGATGGTAACCTGGTTTAAATACACCTCACACTGGCTGAATATGGAGTGTAAAAAGTTGGTTTCAGGGTACGCAGAGTAACTATCATCGCAGTCCGTTCCATCAGAATGGGCTACACGCAGTTTAACGTACATGTGCATGCAGCTCGGGTCAAAAAAGTAAGGGCCTGAGCTGGGTATCACGAATTCTATAGAGGCACTCTGCGAACTAATTGTGTTTAATGGGTTAATTGTAATAAAGTTGCTATGCTCAATAGAGACCTGAGTGGGGGGCATATCAAAGAGGGACCGTTCCGATTTACAGCATTGTGAACTACACGGATGGATGAAACGCGCCATGACGAGTCAGAAATAGTGCCACCTCCCTCGACAAGTATTAGTCAGCCTATGATTCGTGAGAGTAGTCTCCTCAGCTTATATCTGTTAAAAAAAATGATCAGCCGTAGGTTTCATACGCTTAGAGCACTTCTTTTTTATTTCCTTTTACGTTTAGCGCCACGTGATGGTAACCCCTTCTTCGTCGCAGATCTCTTCTTTCCGCCACCACGCATTTTTCTCTTTTCATCTTTGATGATTTCGTCCCGTGTACGTTTTAAATGTTTTTTTAGAGCTTCTTTAGGTTTAGTTCCACCCATTATGTCTTCTGCCGCGTTAAAACCTGTTTGTAACGCCTTCCGCCCTAGGTACCTGGCATCCCTCTTCAACAGTGGGATAGCGGTGCGTAGTATGGATGAAAAAATGTATCTAGGTCCACTCCCACGATGGTATCTCACTCCTCGGTAGACCGAATGAGAAATTTTTTCCTCAACCGTTCTCATATATATCGAGATGATGGTTAATAGATTAGTCGCAACATTCACATAATGGGGCTTGTTATATGTAATGCTCAAACTTTTCCCTCTATGGTTGGGGATGTGTGCAATGCGCAGCAGGCGCGCCTGGGTGTCCCCAACAAATTGGTGCTCTACGATATTGCTGTAAATATAGCACATGTCTGGGGGCGGAGAGCTTTCGCCCAATTTCTCCATCTTCAATTGATACATTAAGCTGGACAAGTCATGCTGTGCCTCGTGAAAGGTATCTCTTTGGAGAACTGCGCTATATCGGCCCTCAGCCACAATTGTGAACAGCTCTTTATCTTTAATATTGCTACTAAGCGTTGATTTTAACTTCAGTGTGCATGTAGGCGTGTCTATGTTTACGACTTCAAAAAGTAAATCGTTTGTCAGGTACGACTTTTCAAGACTCTTGTTTAAACCCGTCACAATGTCCATGGCTGTATCATAATGCCCGATTCCTAGCGATACATTTATGCTATAGTACCGTTCCTCACCGAACAGGACTGAACGTATAATATTGTCTAAGGTTATGCCTAATTTTTCGCACTCATCGATTCTTCTAAGGATCAAAAATATGATTTGCTCATTTTCAAGAGTTAAAAATTTGGTGGCTAACCGGCGTTCACATAAGCCCACCTCATACGAATCACGCTCCAATTCAATTGGTCCGTGGAGTTCTGTCACAAAGTTGACGAGGCAGGGCCGTACGCAGGATTTCTGCATGGGGGGGTTCAGAAATCGAAAATTTCTTTATGATCGGGTTTCATTCGCTTAAGATAGCAATGTAATTGTTTAATACTTGTGATCATATGGTGACACATATTTTAGTGAGTTAACGTTATTCTAATCATTATTGTAAAATAAAACGCAAATCTGGAAAATTTCAGGAAGTCTTAAAAAATTGATTTAATAAAAAGGTATTGTATTTTGCATTTTACAACTATTGCAAACGTCGAGTAGATTTCATGAAATCACCTAGGATTTCATCAACACTGATGCTGAGGTCCCCCCAATGAATGTTAAGAGCAGCGAGACCATTCAAACGATTCTCGGACATGCTGTTCTGGAGATACGTTTTTATTCTCCTAAGTGTAGAGAAAGATCGTTCGGCGGTTGCGATCGTTACTGGGAGTACAGCTAGCACCCTCAAAAGTACCCTCTTTCTTCATAAAATAATTAATTATGGTGTTTTCCATTTTCTTTTTTATTCATGGTCACTTGTTTTTAATTAAAATTGCAAACGACAGAAAATTTAGGCCAAACTATCACAACAATGACTAAACCAGTGTTGCCAAGTGACTGAAACAGAAAATCACGATATTTTAGCATAAAAATTCAGGAAAATTACAGAAAATTCAGGTATATATATATATATATATATATATATATATATATATATATATGTGTGTGTGTGTGTGCGCAATGCAAATTCTATGTAATGTAAGGTCTAATGTAAATTTATTCTTAATGGGGGTTTGAATCCCCAAAACCCCCCCTTGCGTGGGGCCTTGTGGCGAGGGTGTTGTTAGGATGTACAGAGAGAAAAGAAGAGGACGGGAGTGTGACACAGAAGTGGCTAGGCGCCATGTTGCATACTAATTAAGCTTCATTATTGCAGCAGCTTTTATATAGGTGTTAAAGCTTTCTGGGTAACCCAGCCATTTCACCAGGTACATTTTTCTCTTTCCTGAACCTTTGTTGCCTAAAATTTTTTCAATTTTAAACACACTTTTTCCTAAATTAAATGTCACTTTCTGCAGCTCCTCGCGGTAAAAGCCTCCAGCGATCTCTTCCCCATTCAAATCTTCAACATAATACATCATTATCTCACCTTTAGTCTCATAGCACGAACTTTAAAAATCTCACGTGTCCATCCTTGCTCAAATCCCTTCGCGAATTTATTTCCCGAACGTGATAGCCTTACATAATCATTGATTTTGAAATGTTTTAGAGTGTGGTGGCGGTGCTCCATCTCCTCTCACCTCTGGCAGCGCACCTCTCTCTAAAACTTCGTTTGGCGTTGTGCCAATCGTACGGTGGTGTACGTTGAACTCTTTCAGCTAAAGAGGCCTTATGTATAGAACTGCTAGTGTAGTAACTGATATTAAACTCTGTCAGCATGTTCTGAAAAGCGCGACCTATAAATTCTTTCCCCAGATCCGTACAAAAATAGCCAGGAACCCTTTCTTCTTTTAACATGAACGTTTTGGTCGCTTTAGCAACTGTTTCAGGCGATTTATTTTTCAGGGGAATTAGCCACAGATATGTAGAGAATACATCTATTATGAATAGGATGTAGCGGTATCCGTCATTATACACTGAATATCTTTGCATGTCTGTTAAATCCGCTTGCCAAATAGTCAATCGAATCCGCGGTTGTCTTGGCCGTTTTAAACCTTTTTATCACCGGTTTATGAAGTGTATAAGCATCCTGTTCCCGCAGAAACCGCTCAACATCTTTTTTCTTTACACCGTAAATACCTCTGTACAGTCTATTAACGCCACTATAGGAAGCGGGGTTAGAAATGTCATAATAGTGTTTACTTAATATGTTAGCCATTTCCGTATTTTAGAGACACCTGGATAAGGTTGGCCGTTTGTTCTCTTCTTTCTCCTCTTCAGAGACGCTGCTGCTGGTGGCGATGGCGTACTCAGTTGTGACACATGCGAGACTTGAGCCAGGTTTTTTAACCTATTCAGATTACGTATCAATGTTTTGGGGACATTTATCTGTTGTAGTCTTGCTTTAATATGCTTCCATCCTGTTGGTGAGGGTCTGTCCCACTTTCTCACCAGATCATGAACAATATCAACGATATTGGATCCTTGTACCCTTGTTCCTTCAACAATGACCTCGCCTGTATCGGCCCACTGTATGATGGGGTCTTCACTCAATAGATTATAAAGACTTAAGCCTTTATTCCTCAATGTATGTGGGAGGCTGTTTTTACCACATGTTCGATGTGTTGTGTTCCGTTGTGCTTCGGTTGGTCATCTCTAACGTCGGGGCCAGGTCCTGTGTCGCCATGCTCAGCACTACTCGCTCTGTACCTAATAACCACGGGGAGCTCTGCAGGACTCTTATAATCTTCGTACTCATGAAGAAATTTCTGCAAAGCCTCTTGGTAGAAGATCCTTTTCTCATCAGGTGACTTTTCACTGTTTAATAGGGCTAAGCAACTCGCTTTCCATTCTTTTAAGCCTACTTTTACGGGGTTCTAGAACCATGTCTCGAGTCTTTGAATTTTGCAATGAAGCATACACCTCGTGCGGAATCACAACCACCTTCTTCATTATATTAATCTAGTCAGTAAAGCACCCAAAACTGAAAATAAGATAGGCAGGAATGATCCTCCTCTTTGTACGATAATGCGCTTTTTCGTACCCACATTTTGGCTTTTATGAGCGACCGCTCGTATTATGTTCTTGTAACGACGTAAGCGAGCCTTCTGAGAGGGTTTCATTGGCACATTACATTTTATAACATTAAGACAGTTTTCACAGATGCATTTTAAAAAGTCGGAGTCGATATTTTTAACAAACATCTGTTGCAGTGCCCGGGGCAATCGTTGATAGATTTTTATTAATTCACGATATTTCTTCAACCTATTTCTCATTCTGGAATATACACCGCTTCAGGTTCGCTTGGGAATATATTCGTTCTTAGAAGCACCCTAAACGTATTTCGCGGGTGAAGGTCACAAAGCAAATATCCATAACGCTGGTTTGTGGCCTCTATAAACCTCGACAAACCCCTTACGATGATTCGGGAACATTTGATTGGCTAATACCCCAATTTGTGACACATCTCTACGTTGTGCGAATAAGACTAGATATTGTGTATTTAGCGACACATCGCGCATGTATCTATTTTTGAAAAATAGATTCTTATTGATGAAGAATACGCTTATGTTAAGATGGTGGGAGAACACTGTAAATACCTTGGCAAACGTTTTATCCATTTCCAACATGAGATCGTCAATTACAATAACTGTATGCTCATTACCTTTTAACGAATTAATGTCATAGACCCCCTTGTGGAACAAAATTTCATCTTGGTACTCGTTGAACACTGACTGATACGTCGAATAGCCCCATATTACTTTATGCACAAATTTTGAGAACATCTCCCCCTTATCTTTAATGATTTTAAGCATAAACACAGTTTTTCCACATCCTGTAGGGCCAGATATAATACATGTGGAGGGGCTTGTGAACCTGAATTTTTCTACAGATTCCATCTCTAACACGTTACACCCCTAAGTGGATCATTTACAAAATATTACAAATTTTGAGTGCTGTTCCTTATATTTTGTTTTCTTGTTCCACAGAACCGTGAATGACGACGATGTACAGCACCCCATCATCGATATCACAGACGAACCCGTTGACTGTGCAGCTACAGAACCCTTCCCCACCGACGAGCCCTCACCAGCGATACCTATAGCATGCGACAGTTCAAAGCGGAAGCATGATGAAGAACCTTCCACGTCAGGTATAAAGCATGCCAGGATTGCTCCGGTTGTTAGATCCCCAGTAATAAATCCCCAACCCTCAACGTCTTAGACACAACTCCCACAATAGTACCTTCCTCAAATATGCCCCATTGTTCAGATCCGGGTACTTCCTCCACAACAGCTTCTCATACTGTAGAGCAGGAGTCCCCAACCTTTTTGTGTCGAAGAGCACTTTCAAGACTACCAGTAGTGCGGCGGGCACCATTTACTTTTCAAGGCAAATTTATATTTGGACTTAATAATGAACATCATACACAAAAACATTTAATTCCTATGTAAAATAATGCACAAAACAACTTAATGCGAAACAAGTCTAACTGATTATTTATATTCTTATGCAAAAATCAAGGCAAATTTATAGTTGGACTTAATAATGAACATAATGCACGATAAAACATTTAATTCCTATGTAAAATAATGAGCATAATACACAAAAAAAAATTTAATTCCTATGTGAAATAATGCACAAAAAAATTAATGCTAAACAAGTTTAACTAATTATTTATAATTTTTTTATCCTTATGCAAAAGTCTTTGGTAATCTCAAGTCAAACTTATAGTTGGACTTAATAATGAACATAATACAAAAGAAAATTTAATTCCTATATAAAATAATAATCATAATGCACAAAAAAACATTTAATTCCTATTTAAAATAATGTGCCAACATAATACACACCAAAAAAAAATAATGCGAAAAAAGTTTAACTAATTATTTATATTTTTATGCAAAAAAATCTTATAATAATCTCAAAGTCAATGTGATTTTTGGCACTGAATTTCATTGGCCAATGCCTCATAATTAGGAGAGTAGGATGATATTCCTGTTCGTAAACAATCATCAAGATGCTTATCGGTAAGTCGAGATCTGTATTTTGATTTTATGATGTTCATAGTCGAAAACAGTGATTCGCATAGGTAAGTGGATCCGAAAAACGATTTTATCTTGTATGCTGCACTTTTCAGGAAAGAAAATTTTTCTCTGACAATCATATTCCAAAAGTTCTCATCTGTTACAAAGGATTTTAGCACAATGTCATTCTGAAGGTCCAAAATCTCTAGTCCCAGATCTTCTGTTCTTACTTGAATGAGTCTTCCAATGGATGCAGCTATATCTGTTACATTTACATGGCAAGTAAAAGGATTTATAAAAAAGGTGATCATTGGCTCCATGATAGTAAAACTTTCAAATCTCTCTTCAAACTGTTCCTGAAGCACTTGAAGGTGGATAACAAATGATGACGGGTTAAAGTCACTGTCACCTATCATTTTCTTCATATTTGGGAAATGTACGAGAGACTTCATCTTCAGCTGAGAAATCCACAAAACCAGTTTTGCTTTAAATGATTTTACAGAGCCTATCATTATAGCTACATGTTTATCTTTTCCCTGAAGCTCCAAGTTTAAAGAATTCAATTTGTCCGTGATGTCTGTGAGAAAACCCAAATCCACCAACCAGCAAGAGTCACTTAGTTGATCAGTTTTGATTTTTGGATTTGAGAAAATTTTTGATCTCTTCAATTAAACTTACAAATCTTGTAAGAACTTTACCTTTACTGAGCCATCGTACTTCTGTATGCAAGATAAGGTCAGGTTGTTTATCTTCAGTATCTTCTAGCAAGGCCTTGAAAAGTCGGTGTTGCAAAGGTGCTGCTCTAATAGAGTTGATTATTTTCATAACTATATTCATGACGTGTCCAAACGAAAGTATTTTACCACACAAAACTTCTTGATGGATAACACAATGGTACGACATAAAGTTTGGAAAGGATTCATCTTTTTTGCAGAGGGCAACAAATCCTTTGATACTACCCACCATTGCTGGTGCCCCATCAGTGGTGATCGCAGATAGCTTGTGCAGAGGCATATCTATTGATGCATATATTTTGAATATGTTATAGATATCCTCACCTGTTGTTCGCCCTTTCATGGGCAATATTTTCAATAGCTCTTCTTTGTAGTGAAGTCACTAAATACCATTCTCACCATAACTGCCACCTGTGCTGTGTCTGATATATCTGTTGACTCGTCAAATTGTAGTGAGAACCAGTCACATATTTCCAAGTCACTCTTTAGCTGAATTTGCATGTCAGTTGAAATTGCATGTATTCTTCTTGTAACGGTGTTGTCTGATAACAGTAAGTCTTGTATTGCTGACATAATCTCACGCTTGTTAGAAAATCCGTCAAATAAGCTATCACCGCCGTCCAGAAATGCTTCTTTTAACAACTCACCATCCTGGAATGGTTTTTTCTTCTTTGCGAGCAAGTGAGAAATTTTGAAAGAAGCAATAGTGGCATTTTTAGATTTTACCACGTTTCTAGTGAAAACCGACTGCTGGGTAGATAGACTTGATTTTAGTTGATTTATTTTCTGCCTTCTTATTTCAGATTTAAGTGGGTAGCTAGTATCAAAAGACGTGTGATTAGACTGGAAATGACGTTCAACATTGTTTTTTCGACACTGTAACAATACCGCCGCACAATAAACAAACACATTTATCTTTAAAATTGACGAAACAATAGGCTTCTTCCCAGTCCGCGTTAAAATTGTATGTTCTTTGTCTTTTACTTGGGCCGCTCATTTTGGGATTAAAGTAAAAATATTGCAAAATATCAAAGCACGAGAAGCCAATAATATAACATTATAACTGATTATAACATATGGATGTGACAAAGCACCAAAAGTGACCGTATATATAGCACTAGAAACAGAGGACGAACTATATATACTGTAACCTGTCTGATCCTGTCACGCTCTGCTACTCAACTGAGTAGAATAGAAAATAGATTATAGATACTGCTATATCACTAGCTACGACAGCGCTGCGCAGTATGATGCGCAGTACGATACGTTTCAAATTATAAAACAAGGATAGGCTAATTAAGAATCTTAGAAAAATTGTCAAAACGATAACTTCATTTATCTATAAAGAAAAAATTATTTTTAAATAAATGAGCAGTGTTGGGCACTAAGCGTTAATCCGATAACAGTTAATTAACGAAGTTAACTTTTTTTAACGGACTATTAACGGAAGTTAATTTCCATTTATCGTTATCGGACCAGTTAACTTCCGATAACTCGATATTTAGTCTGTTAAAGTCCGTTAACACGTTAACTGCGAGGAGTCATTCACGGAAGATCACCGCTCCGCGAATGAATTCAAACCGCCATAACTTCAGTCTGCCAATTCCGTCCTCTGCCGCAGTGAAACGGCTCTTCTCTCTCGGCAAGGACATCCTGAGGCCCAAGAGGTCAAGACTGGCAGTTGGGCCTAACTTTGAGAAATTGGTCTTTCTGAAGGGCAACCAGCACATTGTGTCATAGTCTTTAATAAATGTGCCTAAAATTTAATTTTACCTTTCAGTTCTCGCCATAATAATTCTCTGGTAAATTAAAATTTAGTTAATGGTTAGTGGTTACAAGGGTTTCAAAACATGTGATCAGTACATTTTTTATTAAAAATAAAAAAAAAAGTTATTAAGCAAAAAAGTTGCAAAACTTGATAAAAATAGTTAAATACCTATTTATTGTTGGATTTTGCATAAATAAACATTTTTCTATGGGTTTTAAAGCTATTTTCCTTGATTTTTTTAAATGTTAGTAAGAAATAGTTATCGTTAACGGATTATCGTTAACTTCCGTTAACTTTGTAGTAAAATTATCGGATTATCGTTATCGGAGTTAAAAATTGGGGTTAACGGATTATCGTTATCGAAGTTAACTTTTTGGTTAACGGTGCCCACCACTGTAAATGAGCAACTGTTTCTGTAATTAACTACTATATATTTAATAAACCCTTTAAGTGGCTGAGACCTAATGGTAGGCCTTATATTGACTCGCCACCAAGCGATACTTGCATTTTTAAATATTATTTGAAAACTTTTTTTTCGGGCCACAGGGGAAACCGGGTGGGAAATATCGTGCGCCCAAAGAGTTAAAATATGTAACATATTAAAAAAATTAATAAAAACATCAATCGTAGCCAGTCAGTGGCGGGCACACGCAAAGGGTCGGCGGGCACCATGGTGCCCGCGGGCACAGGTTGGGGACTCCTGCTGTAGAGGATGGCATTACATTCGAGTTGGTGCGCACCGCTACCCCCACCCCTGCCCTGACTAGAAATCGGTACGTGGTCAGGGTTGGTCCTGGGTCCTTGTATACCAACGGACTGCGGCGCGTAGTTGAACGTATTGTGGAGTTTGCCCTTCAGAACCGCGACGAACGTGAGGTCCGGACTAGGTTATCCTTCAGGTTCGGGTCAGATGAGGGGACGATTTTTGGGTGGTAATACCGTTCAGACGTTTGGTGGCGGCTGTAGATATAGACTATATTTTGGGGCGTATAATGCAAGCCTCTCAGAGTGGTACATCCTTCAATATGGACAACTTCATGGTAGATATTGACAGTATTCCGGGTTGCGGGTCATAGTGCCACACCTTATACTCTTAATTTCAATTCTCCGGTTATTTACAGAAAGCATTTAAACGTCGATCGTGGTTATGGTTTTATAGCAATAATGTTAGCTCATATGTTCACTGTGCTAAATACTTGGACGCGAAAAATTTGGTTGCCCACGGTCGTGCAGCGTGCCCGTAAACTGGCTTCCGATTGTAAGCTTGAGTTTGAGTGTAATATGGGTCCTGAAGAACTGAGAAGGGCCGAGCAGGAAATGAATGCACGTATAGTCGTATTTGGAATGGATGATCGTCGTAGGACCGTGTATGTTTTTAAAAGCAGCGTGAGAGATCGTACAAGACCTCTAATTATTTTAGAATTGTCAGGAACATCGTATCTCCCCATCCGTAACATAAGGGCTCTCTACGCCAGTTATGATAAAAGTCGAAAATATGGAAGGCATCATGATTTGTGTAAGGGTTCTCTCGAGTTTGCTGATGATATGGTGAAACATTGTAAGGATTGCTACATGGTATGTGAGCAGTGTAAAAGCCCCAAATGTGAGTCATGTAGTTGAAATCGAGAAGAGGGAATGTAATGTGTGTAGACGTACATTTTTCAATAATAAATGCTTTGAGATCCATAAATCAAATGGCACTTGCAGAAAATGAGGATTTGTAAGTGCGGTATGTTTCACATGATAGATAATTGGGGGAATTTCAAACATAATGCGATGAAATTCACTGTTCTACATTTCATGAAAAATATAAGGCGGATGGAATGAAACATGTATGTTATAGGAAAGATGCTAAACCTAAAAATAGCCCTTGTATAACCGTGTACTACGATATAGACACTTACACGAACGCTGAAACCGAAGAGGTTATTCCACATTTACGCGTAAGTCAGACTATCTTTGATTATTGCATGGAGTTCGGGTGTGATGAGTTGCCACAAATGTGGAAAAACGGACAAACGTATTTAAAACGAATGCATACGACAACCCTGTGAAGCTCTTTGTGTCCTATATTGTCAAATTAGCGGACAAGTTCAAAAATGACTATGTATATTCTTCCCATAACGGGGCGAAATTTGACACACAGTTCCTTTATAAGGAGCTGCTTGAACACGAGTCGTCTGCGATATTTACAGGTGATCCCTTGAAAAGAGGCAAGAAAATAATACAGATGCAGATAAGAGGTAATGTACAGTTTAAAGACACCCTACTGTTCACACCTTGTAAATTAGCAAAGCTGCCCAAGGTCATGGGCGTAGCCGCTGAAGTTTCAAAAGGATATTTCCCTTACACATTCCTCACTAACGAAACTTTAAATTACGTAGGACTACCTCCACCAAACATTACTTTAACTACACCAACATGAGTGATAGTGAGCGTGAAGATTTTGACCGTTACTACAACAGTTTTAATGAAGCTAATCCATACATATAGCAGATGAATGTGAACGTTATTGCGTGAATGACGTACGTGTACTTAGAGTATGCTTTCAAGCATTTAGAAGGATGTACATAACCCGTTTCAAATGCGATCCGCTGCAAGTCGCGACCACGATCACCTCAGGTTTTTACAGTGTTCAAGAATAATTTCATGCCTAAAGACACCTTAGCAATCATCCACAGAAACAACCCTCGCAGTTATGGGCACAAGGCTATTTACTGGCTCATACACCTACAACAACAGACCGGGGTATACATAAAACATGACCGCAACACGGGTGAAGTACCCGTTAAGGTCAATGGTCGTGTTTTTTGGGTTGACGGCCGAAGTGAGGATCCAGCCACTGGTGAGAAGACTGTGTACTCCTTTAACGGCTGCTGGTAGCATGGATGTCCGCGCGCTGACTGTGCCGTCACAGGGGACCTTTATGGAAGATCCCCCGCTGACAGCCTCGCATGGACCCGTAACCTGATCAACTTATAGGCTCCCAGTTTACTCACAAAATCGTGTGGGAGCATGAGTATGATGCACGGATGGAAACAAATGCCCAATACCATGAAGAAATAAGGACCATCAAATGTTCAATGGTGTTGGACCCCCTCAAATGCGGTGACAGCTTGTTTGGAGGGCGCACAAACCCATTCAAGCTATACTTTCCACCTACGGAGGGCGTGAAACTCCACTACTACGACTTCAGCTCTTTATACTCCTACGTGATGAAGAAATCAATCCGTAGCCCGTAGGTGCACCTGAAAAAATGGTGGGTCCCACCAAACCAACCAACCGGGGAGTTTTCAGCTAACTTGAATGAGCGCTACTTTGGACTCTCTTTCGTAGACGTGCTCCCCCCCCACAATTTATGGATGCCGATCTTGCCCGTCGTTATAGATTACAAGCTCATATTTCCCCTGTGCGTGAAGTACACAGAAGAGAACAACGGTGATTGTGACCATACAACCCACTAGCGTAAGATCAGAGGTGTATATACAATCCCTGAGCTGGCCCTAGCCGTTCGCCATGGGTATAGAATATTGCAGATTCATGAGGTGTAGAGGTTTCAGAAGCTACCCAACCCTTTCACACCATATATAAACGCTTTTTTGAAGGATAAGGTCGAAGCATCAGGATATCCGCGAGGGGTTGATACCGAAGATGAAAAAACGGCTTATATTCAGCGTTACCGTGCCCATGAAGGTATACAGCTTGACCGATCCCAAATTGTTAAGAATCCTGGCAAGCGCTTTAGTGCAAAGTTGTGTCTAAACAGTCTTTGGGGAAAGTTTGCACAGAATACCCCAAAGGGAACGTCCATTTGGCACAAAGCTATAGTGAAGTCTGGGATTATGCTAACGCTCCCGATAAAGAGGTTATGGAGATCGTGAATGTAGGTAATACTTACATAATAAAGTAGAACATCACCGAGCTGGCCACAGATACCTCATTGGTTACAAGCATATCTGTAGCCAGTTTCACAACGGCCTACGCCCACATCAAACTTTGGGGCCTATTGCACTCTTGGACGGAGGGTGTGCGCTGACACAGCGTGATATTCACAGCGAGGGAAGGTGAATACATGCCCGCTATTGGGGAGTTCCTCGGAGAGCTAACTGACAAGATCAAGGATGAGTATGGTGATGGTGCATACTAGTGGTGGACCGGATGTCAGTTTTTCAACATATGCGGATGAGGATACTTAGTTAATCTATCAATATAATAGAGAATTATGAATATATGGCAATTTTTCAAATTTCGTGATATTACTATTATGGGAGGCAGTGCATAAGAATTAAAATTAATATTAATGTTTTCATTATGATAAAAATAATAACTCTTTCAAGAGTTTCAGCCGCAGAAAATTCAATGAAACAAGTTTCATTCGATTTTCTCTGTTACCAGGTATTTATATTTTGAGGTTTATATATTTGTTTGTTCATTAATAATTTACATGAAATGTGCATGACTGGGCCTTATAAACTACTTTATAAGCTAATTTAATTGTAAATTGCATAATTTATTAGAGGTAATATCCGCATAACATCCGCAGTCAGAAGTGCTGATGCGGATGTTAAAAATGATGCGGATATCCGGTGCACCACTAGTGCATACGCAGACTCGTTTGTGTCAACAGGGCCGAAAACCTATGGGGTACGGGTGAGGGTAGAGGATGATACCTAGTATATCGCGAAGGCTAAGGGTATCACGCTTAACCATGCGAACCGTCGAGTCTTTAACTTTGACTCGTTGAAGGAACTAGTGTGCTTGGAAGATGAGGGTGACCAGTGGGGACGCACAATTTTCGGGCGCAGAAACTGGGGTGTGTGAAGGAACTTAGGGGCACGAAGGTATGCCGTAACGCCTATAAGAAACGTTACAGGTGCCTGGTACCTATGATACTGTACCCTTTGGCTACCTTAATCCTTGATTGTATTTATATATATGTGTATTGATATGTTTATTTATCACGTATATTTGTTCCAATTAAGGTTTTATTTTCTCCTTTCCGTGCATGCGTGTGTGTGTACAGTAAAAAGCTAAGCCCCGCCCACTGTAAGATCAGCAACGTGAGTCCTGCCACTACCTGAGCATATCTCTATCCCTGCGTGCTCAGTTGACCTCTGCATACCCTTGAACTCAGACGTGTATTCTCCAGCGTAGAAGAAAAATAGTAATGGCTACCTTTAATATTGCGTGTTCAACATTTATGAAGTGGTATTCGGCAAAGTGCCAAGATGTGGTGGATACTGAAAAACTCCCTATTCCCCCCTCCTTTGATACTTTTAAGACTACATTGAGCCGTGCGAAGGACCAAGATGTTCAAATACTCTACTGGTATTCTGGCGAGGGCATTGTAGGATTTCGTAGTACAAAGGATGTATTGAAGTATGTTATAGACCTAACCTTTATAAAGGCTCACATATACCGCGAAGTAGAAGAAGCAACACGTTCAGAAGATAAGCAACGGTTGTGGAGAGTGAGTCTTGTTGATGAGTGGTGTGACAAACGATATTATGTCATGTTACACCATACCGACTACTCGTACCCTACGGTTTAGAATGTAAATCTTGTCATCATGGGGAATCTTAAGTATCTTTACCACTATATTAATATCATGACGAGGTTTGTAGTGAGGTTGTGGCTAATGGGCTGTGAGTTTTCAACAGACTTTAGAGACGAGTATCGCTTGTTAAACAAAAAGGATAAATATGGGCATATGTTTCTCTCAAATAGTGCACCGGATTGTGAAGATGTTTAGTTTGTGGAAATGAACGTCTGGTGAGTGATAAAACATTAAAGCCGGTATTGTTTCATGTAGCGGGCACAAGTGTTCGAACAAGCCTGTACACGCTTCAGCAGTTTATGGTGTGACTCGCTTCCCCCAGCGAGCCGCCCACACGTGTACCACACGAGATACACGAGTTTGAACAAACCTGTACACGTTTCATCAACGTGACTCACTCCGCCCGTCGAGCCGATCCGTCCACCTATGGCTCATGGTCATCTCAGAGCTTGAACCGAGTGGACGTGTGAATACGATGGAACTTCCTTTGAGAAGCATTCTCAACGCCTCGTACGATGTATCCGTGACGAAGTCATTGCGCGTGTTCAGGCGTGAAACCGGCACCATTAACTATGTACTTGAAACGATTTGCAGCCAAGCAAGCAAACGTAATGTTATTTATTTAAGTGTTGAGGAGATGAATAGAGTCTTCGTGATAGTTGAGAAGTGGAGAGAGAACCGTTGTAAAATATCTGCAGGTGTAGGTACAAGAAGAGAGCAGATTAGTGACGCCCCCTCATATGCCGTTGTTTGCACGTTGTTTATAAATAACGAAAGCCATGCATTGATATACGACTGATGTGGAAGAATGCATCTGATAATAACGTCCTTGTTACTACGCGAAACCGTTTCATCCTCGACAGAATGTTTGAAATTGTTGGATTCCGCAAGCTGAAGCCTATATTAGACGCTAATGTCACGGATACGATTTATTTTGACACGGTTCTTGAATACGCATGCACCGCTCAGCTCGACGGATTTATCGAATGTAGGAATGAACAAGGCGAGAATGGTCTAGAGCTGGATGCATATTTAAAAGGTTTAGATTCTTCGAAATATCCGGAACTTTGGTACAAAGCACTTGAGCGGTACAGGACAGAGCTTGTCTACACTGTTCACCCTGAAGAGCTGTACCTCTATATAATGAATAGCTGTCGTTACGACTTGGAAGATTATTTCAATTGCCGCTATGCAGAGTGAAGAAGAGTTCACGATTGAAAAGCTCGGGACGGTAAGAAAAAACTCTCGATTAAAAAGGCGTGTTTATAAACTTGTATTTAATAATGATAATGTGGTTAACGATGACCTCTTTGTGCGTGCTTTTGATAGTATTCTAGCCGTGTTTAAAGATAACTTGCCAACCGAATGTAAAGTGAGCACAAAAATAGTATTGAACGATATGAAAGCCATTTATGTCGAGTATAGGCATCCGTATAACTTAAACGGTGAAGTGTTGCTTGGACGGTTTTACCGCGTAGTACAAAGTAATAAGAATGTGAATGTAGACTCGATTACGTGTGAGTTTAGCGTTTTGCGCCGTAGAACATAAAGGATGTATATTTAATTATATATATATATATATATATATATATTTGCTGTACTAATATGCAATTCATTATACGTTTCGTATATTATTTTTAATTATTTAATATACCCCGTAGAACATAAAGGACATATATTTATTTATTTGTGTGTGTGTATATATATATATATATATATATATATTTCCTGTACTAATATGCATTTGATTATATGTTTCGTATATTATTATTTTCAATATATTTAATTATTTAATATAACTATATATATATATATATATATATATATATATATATATATATATATATACAGGGTGTCCCATAAGTCGGGCATCATAGGAGAAATTCATATTTTTCTAGTTCTACAAACCATAATTCATATTTTTCTCGCTTTACAGGCCATAATGTCTGTGAGCAAGGAAGAACGAATCCAGATAATTCTACTCATAGGAAATCGGAGTCAAAGAGAAGCCCCTGCTGAATTTAAGACTGCATCCAGACTGCGAGCCAATAACACAGAGTTGTGTTAGCAGACTTGTTGCAAAGTCTCTTTGACTCCGATTTCCTATGTGTAGAATTATCTGGATTCGTTCTTCCTTGCTCACAGACATTATGGCCTGTAGAAAGAGAAAAATATGAATTATGGTTTGTAGAAATAGAAAAATATGAATTTTCCTATGATGCCGGACTTATGGGACACCCTGTATATATTTCCTGTACTAATATATTGATAATACAACGTTTTGTATATTTTTTATTATATATTTCCCGTTCATGTTTCTTATGCTGCTATTATTTTTTGGTCATATATATATATTCCATTGTATATTTATTATATATTCATCGTCCGTATGCTATTATTTTTTTTGATCATATATATTCCATTGTATATTTATTTTCTATATATTTCCATTAATTCGCCTAAATAAACAGAATGATGTAATGGTGTTTTATTTAATTCTTTTGGTTGTGCATGGTATTTAATTATATCAATTGGCTGGCTTGTAAAGCGGATTTCTAAATCAGAATATATGCATTAATTAAATAGCGCTCTCTGGCAACTCAACCTGTGCACCTGAACAAGCCATTTACACCTACTAAGTCAACTGGCTGATTAAGCCAGAATATATGCTTTAATTAAATAAATAGCGCAAACTGGCAACTCAGCCAGATACGCTAACTGGTGGGTAAAGCCAGAATATATGTTTTAATTAAATAAATAGTGCAATCTGGCAGATCAGCCTTCTAAGCCAACTGGCGGCTTAAGCCAGAATATATGCTTTAATTAAATAAATAAGCGCAAACTGGCAACTCAGCCAGATAAGCCAGCTGGCTGATTAGGAACATATTAAGACAACGGCCGCTCGGCTGAAGTCTTAAACTCTTAATATGTGCTTGGCTCCTGCCAGGCGAACACCTCTCCTCCTCTCTCTCCTTCTCTCTCTTGGGGAATAACCCCTTGTTGCATAACATCTTGCAACATTCCCCTCCCACTTGTTACATAACCTGCAACATTCCCCTGTCCCACTTTGTTGCATAACACTTGCAACATTGACCAACATTTGTAAATCAGAAACATTAAGAATTCGAAGGTTACTGGACCAGACAACATATCTAACATACACCTTAAACACTTGGGCCCACAAGGAATACTAGCTCTCACAAATATCAGCACATATTCATACCAACACTGTATTATTCCTGACATATGGAAACAAGGTAAAATTATTACACTACTCAAACCAAACAAAAATCCAACAGAACCAGCTTCCTATAGACCCATTACTTTACTATGCCCACCTTCCAAAGTAACAGAAAGACTAATCTTACAAATCACCAACCCACACATTCTACTATCGCCTACTCAACATGGATTCAGACCTCACTACTCATCCACGACATTACTCACTAACCTCACGCAGCACATCATGGATGGCATCAACTCCAGACGACCAGCTCAACGTACACTATTAGCAACAATAGACATTAGTAAAGCATTGCCCACGCTTCCCTCTCATAAACAAAATACTCAACACAAACATGCACAATAACACCAAAAGGTGGCTGAGCAACTATCTCTCAGGAAGATACTCACATGTCACATTTAATGGCAAGTCATCCAAAAACAAGCTTTTTCCGAACGGGGTCCGTCAAGGCTCTGTTCTCTCACCAACACACTTCAACTTATACATTAGGGCGGCTCGTTTTTACACTTTTTTCGATATTTGATTGGGGGTAGTGCGGAAAAGTTGCGATTTGGAGAGAAAATAAAGTGTGTAAAATTTTTTTGATCTACGTCAATACCTTCCGGTGGCAGCGAGTCCTTAAAAATCGAAAAATAGGTCTAAAAACACACAAAAATACGATATTTGAAAAAAATATTCGTAATTATATTTGTGAGTATTTTTGAACGGGGTAGATTGGAAAATGGTTTTAAAGACTTACAAAATAAACAATAAAAATTTCAGCACAATCTGTTAATAACTTCCGGTGGCGTCTTAGCAGTTAAAATATCCAAAATATTGATTTAAAGCAAGTTTTAACAAGATGTTATACAAATGTTAATTCCGGTATATTTCTGTGCAAACAACCCTGAGAACACTATTATAGGCTTGAATAAATTAATAGCAGTCATTGAACAATGAACATTATATAAAATGCACAGTGTGCATTGCACACTGCTACATCCCCCGTTCCCTACCCTATATAAGCTGGGAAAGGAAGCGACGTTGTCAGTTGTTGTGTGTCACGTGTGGCGAGAGGTTGTGTTATAACTTGTTCATCAACCGTGGTATATCACCATTTACCCGCAGTTAGTTAGTAAATATCGTAAATAGATTTATAATGTCTGAAAAGAAACCTTCAAAAGTAACCAGAACGTTAGCAAAATGCCATAGCATCGGTCAACCAGCAGATTTTGTTAATAATGTTCTACCTACTTATGGAGATGTGCTAAGAGCTTATCTCTGGCACCGGAACAACAGAAAAACGACAGGCCAAGATCCTCCATTCCAGATTATTGCCAATGACATCATTTCCAAACTTCAAGAGATATGGCTCACAGCTTCAATCCCAACTTTATCAAGGAAAAGAATACATGATATGCTCAAAAACTATCATAATAAGTACAAGACCTTACTTAAAACAGGTAAACTAAAAAGGAATTCTGAAAGTTACAAAAGTAAATTGAAGTCATTTCAGGAACATTCGGAACAACTATTTGATATTGCTTCTTGTAAATGTGGTAATTGGAATTCTTGTTTTTGCTGTAAAGAAAAAAAAGTGCCCCCAAATGAAAGAACATTTTTAGAAGATCAGCGTACATTGTACGCTGATCTTCTAAAAATGTTCTTTCATTTGGGGGCACTTTTTTGTTATTAACAGATTGTGCTGAAATTTTTATTGTTTATTTTGTAAGTCTTTAAAACCATTTTCCAATCTACCCCGTTCAAAATACTCACAAATATAATTATGAATATTTTTTTCAAATATCGTATTTTTGTGTGGTTTTAGACCTATTTTTCGATTTTTAAGGACTCTCTGCCACCGGAAGGTATTGACGTAGATCAAAAAAATTTTACACTTTATTTTCTCTCCAAATCGCAACTTTTCCGCACTACCCCCAATCAAATATCGAAAAAAGTGTAAAAACGAGCCGCCCTATTATACATGCATGACATTCCAACACCCATAGATAACAAGCTTACCTTATCATATGCAGATGATATCACTCTAACATCCACCCACAACAACATCGACACCGCTACAAATAACCTACAAACATACATAAACAGTATACAAGACTGGCTCACACACAATAGACTCAAAGTAGCGCCCACAAAATCAACCATCACCTGCTTACAAGCAACACAAAAGAACACCAGGTAATTCCACAGCTTACACTAAACAACATCAACATTCCACACACTCACAGAACCAAAATACTTGGTGTCACATACAACACATCATTATTTTTTGCAAACCACATTCAGGACATTAAAACCAAATGTACGTCAAGACTTAACACGCTTAGGGTACTAACAGGCACAAACTTTGGACACCAGCAGGAAACAACATCACTCATATGCAAACAATATATTCGCTCAGTTATGGACTATGCTAGCCCATGCTGGGCACCCATTATCTCAAACACACACATAACACCTTACAAACAATACAAAACAACGCACTTCGTATCATTACAGGATGCACTCAAACAACACCAATAGAACACCTGCACACAGAAACAAAAATACTAAAAGTTAGGGAACAGTTAGACATGAGAGGAACACAATTCATGGCAGCAGCGACAACTAACCCACAACACCCTTGCCACTACATGTACAATCATGCACCAACACCTCGCACCATTAAGGTAACACCAGAGAAACATTATAACCAAATACTCCATTCCATACCACGCCCCACAGACATCACACAGTACAGAAAACACATACACACACACCTAACCCACAAAGCACTGACACGACTCGGTCCGAATGCGGTCCTAGGTGCGAAGCCACCACCCATTAACAGGTCAGAGATCAGCCTGAGCAGATCGGATCGAGTTAACTTAGCACGATTCCGATGTGGACATCACCCCAACTTACGGACATATAAACACAGACCAGACAACTGCATAGACGACACCTGCCACCTGTGCCAGGACACACCACAAACAATTGAACACATTATGACAGACTGTACCGCTCTAGCACAACAACGAACACAACACAACACAACACAACATCACTAGTGCGCTGAACCTCTGGTCCACTCCGGAGAGGGCGATCGGTTACCTGCGTGCCGCCGGCTTGCTCGATCAGGGTGGGCTGATCGGCTAAACAACAACAACAACAACATTTGCAAATGCATTGCACTTTTCCATTTTGCGACCATGCTACCTACTTGCGCAAAGTACAACGGGCATTCTAGTAATATATATACGAGTATATAATTCATCTTTTGTAAGTCACCCAAGAACCTCTAAAATAGAAAAGAATCTAATCCAAACCCTTGGGGAACTCCACTGATTATTTATAAACCTAAACAGATGGTCGAACTGTGCGTGTTTCTTAATGGCCCCTTTTTTTTCGGGATTAGAATGTGGACTGTTTTTGATACTTTTCCAAAATCGTTGTCAGGTAAAGAAGCAAACGTCACGAAAGGAGTGTTGCAGTGAAATGCCGCGTCATTCTGTTTGCACAAATGGGGATATATACAAAGGCACAATAAATATACAGAGAGGGGAAGTTTAGCTGAAAAGAATTGGTGAAAACAAGGTGAGGAGGAGTTAAAAAAATAGGGTAAAATATAAAGTTGTTTATATATTTTAGAGAGGAAACAAACATAAACTTGCAGTGTATCTTGCTCCTGAAGAATCATACACCAGGACTGATAAAAACTGGAGGTGTCTGCAATACAAACTAACGAAAATTTTAATATATTGAATACGAATATGGAGTTCTTTTGACTAGTCTAACACAGAACATTGTTGCTTTCAGTGGTAATGAGCCACGTACGAAAACCTTGTCAGTACTTTAACTCCCTATTTGCTTGGCATGCTGCAGCGAGCTATTCGTATCCTGAAATGGGCGTATAGACGGAATGATGTTCTCTGCAAAAAGATGTTTCACTCTTCATACTTGAACTGAAACTATAAATGTATCGATGAATTATTATACACACACACACACACACACACACACACACACACACACACACACACATATATATATATATATATATTGTATGATGGGATAAATTTCACAATTAAACACTTGAAATTAATAAATAATACACACCCACAGGGAAAAATAAAAAACTGATTCCAAGGTTTTTCTTGAAGCTTTTAATTATAAAGATACTATTAAGTCTCTCCTAATTAAAAAAAAATCCCATATGATTCAGTTGGGTGTGTCAGATCTATTGGATGTAGGCAATGTGACTGACTCATTTTATTTAGGTCAAACTGAAAGAGCTTTAGTAAAATCCATCAGTATACTTATGGAGGAGATTGTAGACACCAATCGATCAGAGAAGTACTCCGGACGGGGCGGGGGACGTTAGGCAGGAGATAGGGAATGCTGGAACTCCCGTTTCTCCTGGCTATGTTCTCCTTAGCTGAGCTCTTTCCGTCTCTCTCTCATCTACCGTGTGAGCAGTCCAGCATGCTCTCAAACACACGTTTCCCTCATTCTTCCTCACTACACACACATGCATCTTACACACTGCACAATCTTTTCAAAATTTAAAAAAAAATGGCATTGATCTCAAGAGCGTCGGAGTCCCTTGAGGAGACAACCATAAATGTCCCCACTTCTGGCTCTCCCGATACCGGGGACGCAGACCCGGGCAGCGGGACTGGTTCTGCTATTGACCATTCAAGATGTTCTGGGTCTCTACTTGATTTACTTTTCATAAACTTCCGCAACGTTCGTGTCCTTTTCTCAAATTTTCAATCTGTTAAACACCACCACCTCTCCTCCTCTAAACCTCATCATCTTTTCATCACTGAAATTCGGGTATCCGAGACGACTGACAGCGACCCCTTTTCTGTACTCTCCTACTTTCTCAATACTCAGTTTCATTCCTATCCACTCCCACGCCGATGCTTCCACTCTTCTTCACTTCTCCACCCGCTTCACAAAGCATCTTTCTCAACAGTCACTCCATGATTCGCGTGAGATGGCTATGACGTACCTGACCCGTGATCTTTCTACTAGCTCTGATTATGGCAGAGAAAATCTTGTGGCTTTCAGTTCCTCAAATACTCGGTTCCTTCATCTATCAACTCGTCACAGTCTTCCAAACGACTATTCCCTTCTTACCTTCAATAATACACATTTTAATCCTTAATTCTTATTTGTTAAATGTTTCCAAGCGAAAGGTAAGCTTTTCATAACTATCCTCAGCGTGATGCAAAATATGAAGACGAATATAAATGAAATATTTCTCTGTCCGAATGCTTAGTATGAGCGCCACTGTAACCTTTAGTTAATCTATGGTTAGCTTCCGCCCGAATTGTTCATTCTGACGAAGGTCAAGCTTTTCACTCGACCTTAGACCTACAGTTTAACGTGAAATCCAAACCACGCCCCACCAGCAGCCCATCGTCTTAACCACTAGGCCACCCAGGATATCCATTTATCTACCAACCACTTTCTCTATTGTGTGGAAGGATGAACAGCTGGGTTTTGTTGCGCGACGGCTGCCGTCACTGGGTCTCAAACCCGGGGCCGATGGATTCGTAGTCAGCGACGCTAACTACTACTACACCGAGGCGCATATATATATATATATATAATATATATATATATATATATATATATATATATACAGGGTGTCCCATAAGTCCGGCATCATAGGAGAAATTCATATTTTTTCTATTTCTACAGGCCATAATGTCTGTGAGCAAGGAAGAACGAATCCAGATAATTCTACTCATAGGAAATCGGAGTCAGAGGCCGCTGCTGAATTTAACAGACTGCATCCAGATCGCGAGCCAATAACACAGAGTTGTGTTAGCAGACTTGTTGCAAAGTCTCTTTGACTCCGATTTCCTATGAGTAGAATTACTTGGATTCGTTCTTCCTTGCTCACAGACATTATGGCCTGTAGAAAGAGAAAAAATATGAATTATGGCTTGTAGAAATAGAAAAATATGAATTTCTCCTATGATGCCGGACTTATGGGACACCCTGTATATATATATATATATATATATATATATATATATATATATATATATATATATATATATATATGGGAATGAACTCAGAATGGCCCCCTGAGTTTTTTATGATACACACAGACAGTGCATGGAACAAGGAACTCTTCTGGGATAATTAAATCCACTATAGTCCGAATAAGTAATGGTAAATGACAAATACCATAGTTTTTCTTTTTCATGATGCTAGCCCGACGCGGGCAACGGGTCACTCGCAAAGAGGTCCCATAAATATAGCTTCCCTCACCAGCTATCTGCAAAGCAGACAGGATCCAGCTTTGGGACATGAATCTAGGGTTTAAAGCAGCCTAGCCCTGCTACATTTAGAACCTCAATATAAGCAAAAGACTCGCTGCCTTCACGTCAGATTGAATACATAAAAGAAAAAGGGGTAACTATTATATTTTTAGCCAAAAACCAAAACTTAAACCTCAACTGGTAGAATTGAGCGTCCACTTTTCAAGGCACATAACATGTCCGTTTCAAGATGGGAATGAACTCAGAATGGTCCCCTGAGTTTTTTATGATACACACAGACAGTGCATGGAACAAGGAACTCTTCTGGGATAATTAAATCCACTATAGTCCGAATAAGTAATGGTAAATGACAAATACCATAGTTTTTCTTTTTCATGATGCCCGCGTCGGGCTAGCATCATGAAAAAGAAAAACTATGGTATTTGTCATTTACCATTACTTATTCGGACTATAGTGGATTTAATTATCCCAGAAGAGTTCCTTGTTCCATGCACTGTCTGTGTGTATCATATATATATATATATATATATATATATATATATATATATATATATATATATATATGATGCAAATCCACAAGGAAAAAAAATTATTCCAAGGCCTTTCGTATATTTAGAAGTACACCTCGTCAGGGAATGAAAGGTGGAGGCACGATAACCAAAAATATATACAACGGGACAGAAAACAAAAAGATTAACACAAGATTAACGAGAGTTGATTAGAGGCAAAAGGTATTTTAACAAGATATTGTCAATTTTATACATTCCTATACTGTTATTGAAATTATTTTTAAAATGGATAAATGCATATTCTGGAATATTCCTTTCGATTATATGTGTGTTTTTAACGAGAGCTTTAGAACTGTCTCACTTAATACTATGATTACATCTATACATATGGTTAAACAATGCATTAGAATTATTTGCTGTTCTACACGCATATTTATGCTGTTTTACCCTAATATCTAACGTTTTACCGTTTGGCCTATATATACTAAGTCACATTGTGTACATCCGATCGAATACATACAACCAATCAGATTATCCGGGCTATTCTTTATTAAGCGTGATTTTATAGTATTATTATACTTAAAGACAACATTGATACAATTGCTTTTAGTAAAGTCGGAAGATATTGAAAATTTACATGGTAAGGTAGGCTAAGAATATTTTTACGCTCAAATTCCTTTACAGTTACACTATTATAATACCTATTCTTGGCTTTCCTTAGGCAATTATCTAAAAATGAAATAAGGTAACATAATTTAGTACCAATATTCATGATATTGCATAACTCAGAATCTAAAAATTCAGGACTGATAACTCTCAGTGCTCTAAGAAACATAGCAGAGAAAATAGAAAATTTAATCGCGGGATGATGGTCGGAATAAAAATGCACATAAGAGTTATTATTAGTAGGCTTTCGATAAACTTCAAATTTGAACTGATTAAAACATCTCTGAATTTTTAGATCCAGAAAAGATAAGCTTCCATCATTTTCTTTTTCAGCTGTGAACTTAATAGATGGGACTAAACTCTTGAGCCTACCAAGAAATAAGTCAACATCCAAATTATTAGGCCAAAGGCATAAAATATCATCCATATACCTGTACCAAACAAGGTTAAAATTAACAATAGTAGGCAAAATTCTGCTTTCAAAAAATTCCATATATTAGTTAGCCAATACCGGTATTGGCGGTGTATATATATATATATATATATATATATATATATATATATATATATATATATATATATATATATATGTTTATATATATATATATATAATATACATACACACACACACGAGAGTAATTCAATAGGTATCTGCACTTTTTATTTTCACATCTGATAGATTATAAACACATCACTTCTTAACAGTCTCCCTGTTTCTCATTACATCACAAAGGAATGTTTTTGGCTGTGTGCGTAGCCAGAGTCATGCACCGCCTCCAGGTCATCATCACCTTGGAATCGCTGACCTCTCAAAACGTCTTTTAGTGGTCCAAACAGGTAAAAATCCGAAGGTGCCAAGTCTGGACTGTCGGCTGGATGGTCGAGAACTTCAAATTTAAGTTCTTGAAGGCATTTTCTAGTCTGTGCAGCGGTATGAGGGCGCGCATTGTCGTGTAACAGAATAACACCTTCCGAAAATCTCCCCCTCCGTTTTGTGCGAATTGCTTGCTTTAACTCATTCCGAAGCATGTCAGAATACGATGCACTTGTTACTGTAGTTCCACACTCTAGATAATGTTCAAGGATAGGGCCTCGTGTATCCCAAAACAGTGTTAGCATAACTTTACCTGCTGACGGCTGCATTTGAACTTCCTTGCAAGGGGAGATGTTGGATGCTTCCATTGCATGCTCTGTCGTTTGCTTTCTGGTTCATAGTGATGGATCCAGGTTTCATCTCCAGTGATGATGCGCTCCAAAAAGTTTTCACCTTCATTATGATACCGCGCCAAAAGACGAGAGCAGACGGCCATACGATTACGCTTGTGCTCTTGTATCAACTGTTTGGGCACCCATCTTGCACAAACCTTGTGAAAGCAAAGAATGTCATGAACTATCGAATAGGCTGACCCTTGACTGATGTCTAATGAAGATGCAGTTTCTTTTATTGTTAATCTTCTGTCATCGAAAATCATGGCTCTGGCTTCCTGCTTGTCACCACTGGTTGATGTTGACAATCGTCCTGAGCGTTGAGCATCTGTTACCCATGTCCGACCTTCCTTGATCATTTAAATCCACTCGTACACACTTCGCCGTGGTAACGCATTATCCCCATACTGAGCACATAAACACGTGTGAATTTCAGCTCCTTTCACACCTGCTGCTCACAAAAAACCATGGATCTCTCTTCTTCCAGAGTACAAATTGAAAGCGGCGCAGTCATGCTCACTACTCGTATGATATGTGACAGCTACGAGTAGCGTAAATAAGCCTATACTGTTGCCAGCCTAAATAAGCCTATAGATCTCAGTTTGGCTCGTTATTACGAGTATATATTATGTATACTATATTATCACTAAAATAAAAAGTGCGGATACTTATTGAAGTACCCTCGTGTGTGTGTGTGTGTGTGTGTGTGTGTGTATGTATATATATATATATATATATAATATTAGTGGTGGACCGGATATCCGCATCCGCATCATTTTTAACATCCGCATCCGCACTTCTGACTGCGGATGTTATGCGGATATTACCTCTAATAAATTATGCAATTTACATTTAAATTAGCTTATAAAGTAGCTTATAAGGCCCAGTCATGCACATTTCATGTAAAGTATTAATTATTAATGAACAAACAAATATATAAACCTGAAAATATAAATACGTGGTAACACAGAAAATTGAATGAAACTTGTTTCATTGAATTTTCTGTGGCTAAAACTCTTGAGAAAGTTATTATTTTTATCATAATGAAAACATTAATATTAATTTTAATTCTTATGCATTGCCTCCCATAATAGTAATATCAAGAAATTTGAAAAATTGTCATATATTCATAATTCTATATTATATTCATAGATTAGCTAAATATCCGCATCCGCGGATACTGAAATTAAAAATCCGCATCCGCATCCTCAGATGTTGAAAAAGTGACATCCGGTCCAACACTAATATATATATATATATATATATATATATATATATATAATATATATATATATATATATATATACTGGGTGATCCAGATAAATGGGACCCATAAAAACTATATATCATTCGAAAGAGTAGAGTTACAAGTTTATTATGAAATATTTATTTTTTTAAAATGACTCCTTTCAAATGTGCTCCATTAGTTGCCAAGCATTCCAGTGTTCTCGCTTGTAAGTTCTGCATCACTTTTGCAAGAGTGTGCGGTGGTATGGCCTGTATCTCATTTGTGATGGCGGCCTTCAATTCTTGCAAGGTCGTTGGGTTATTTCTGTAGACCCTACTCTTTAAATATCCCCAGAGATAATAATCTAAGGGAGAAAAATCTGGAGACCTTGCGGGCCATTCAACGTCTCCAAATCTTGAGATTAACTCGCCTGGAAACGTTTGACGCAAAACTGCCATGCAGTTCCTCGTGGTATGGCAGGTAGCTCCGTCTTGTTGGAACCAGTGGTTTTCTAGACAAAGATCTCTTAATTTAGGAATAAGGAAATCGGTCAACATTTTTTCGTAGCGATCACCATTTACAGTGACCGTGTTTCCGGTGGAATCCTCGAAAAAGTACTGCCCTATGATCTGAGATGCAGTAAGACCACACCAAACAGTTACACGCTGACTATGCAACGGGACTTCGGTAATATTCAATGGATTTTCTGTTGCCCAGAAACGACAATTTTGTTTGTTTACAGCAGTGATGTAGTCGAGACCACCAAGTCCGAGACTGAGACCGAGACCAAGATCGAGACCGAGATCAAAGGTTCGAGATCGAGATCTACCTTCCGAGATCGAGACCCTTAAAATTCGAGATCGAGATCGAGACCAAGCTCATGCCCTTTCAATTTGTTTTACACTACTATGGAAATTAGACTATGTTAAGTATATTAATAAACTAATAACTACTTTCTCAGATGTAGTGTGTTGAATGCAAAAAGTGTAGCCTATAAATTAACAAATGAATATATATATATGTATATATATATATATATATATATATTATACACATACTTTTTATTTATTTACTTCTTTTATATCTGTTACAGAAAGTTTAATGAACGTACCCACTACCCAGTTTGACTTGTGCATTTATTTAAAGCATAATAGGTGCTCATTACACTTAAGGAACATCAGCATGCTCAGAAGATCTGCTGAAGTTCGACTTCTGTGGGGCCTCATTATTATGCCTCCATGGCTAAATACACGCTCAGTTGGAGCACTAGAGGCAGGCACTGTTAAAACAGTCATGGCAATATTGGCCAGTGATGGGAATTTATCCCTTTTCTGGTGCCAAAACTTTATTGGAGAGCAGTTGTCTAAAATATGAGATTCATCGATCTCTAAGAGGTACCGCCGCAACTGTTCCCTGCGGTTCAAAATCTTCCCAGTTTCAACGTTCTTCTGCTTGGACCGATAGCTTTGATATTTTGCCATTAGTCTCGGAACTTTGGTTTGACTGTTTTATTTCGTCATCGCTGCTGTGAGAATGAGCGCTGTCTCTCTGTATCTGCTCATTCTCCGTGCTTGAGTTTCCTGTATAGCATTTTTTCAACACCATTTCTATGAAAAATAAATTGACATATCGGTACTATAAACAGAGGCATGGCAATTAGCATAAGGTCTAAATAATATATATATATATATATATATATATATATATATATATATATACACATATACATATATATATATATATATATATATATATATATATATATACATATATATATATATATATATATACATATATATATATATATATATATGACACTAATTCAACATCCACTTACTTTTACAAACTTTCATAAACATTCTGAACTGTGTCTGTTCAACCAAGCCACCATCATGAGTATGCCAATAACATGTATTTTTCATTACGGTCTCGAGAGGTCTCGAAAGGTCTCGGGGAGAAAAACCGAGACCACGTCTGTCGAGACCGAGATCGAGACCGAGATCTAAATAGCAGAGACCGAGATCGAGATCTGCAAATTGGGTCTCGAGATCGGTCTCGAGACCGAGACCGATCTCGAGACCTACATCACTGGTTTACAGTTCCATTCAAGTGAAAATGGGCTTCGTCTGACATAATCAAAGTTGCTAGAAAATTGGTGGTGTCATTTACCTTCTGTTGGATCCATTGACAGAATTGTCGTCTTCGTGCGAAATCTCCATCGTTTAGTTGTTGCACTGTTTGAATTTTATATGGAAAGAGCATTAAATTTTGCTTGAATATACGGTGTGTTGTTCCATATCCAACTCCTAACAGCTGAGAAGCACGTCTGATGCTTATGTTAGGATTATCCTGTACAATTTCATGAGTTCTGTTAATGATCTCGTCTATCCTTGCTGTGCGCACTCTTCCAGTTGGTTTTCTTTTTCCAATGCTGCCAGTTAGGGAAACATTTCTGACACACCGACGGATTACTTTCTTAGAAGGTGATTTTGACATCTGAAAATTTGTCTTGAAAGATCTTTGAGCTGAAACTACACTTCTTCCATGCTCATAATATTGCTCAGTTATGAAACGCAGCTGTTCCACAGTCCATGCAGTCATCTTGAAGGGTTAGTTTTAACTAACACTTTTATTTTGTTTTGTATCTTATCTTGTCTTGTATTGTCAAAACCTATACAATCCTCTACAAACTTGTAACTATCCTCTGTCGAATGATGCGTATGATTTTATAAAAGGACTTATACTTTAAGAGTTACAGGGGTTTCTTTTGGGTCCCATTTCTCTGGATCACCCTTTATATACATACACGTGTGTGTGTGTGTGTGCGTGCGTGCGTGATGATTTTTTATTATTCGATTGTACAAAGAAGAAAGTAGAAATATAAATTCTAGGTATTATAAATGGAAGAAGTTGATTCGATTACTTTTTACACATCAATTCTTTCGAACAGGGAATTAATTGCATGACCTTGGTAAACTTTTAGAATTAGTTGAAGAGTACATGAGACTGTTTATCACACGGATTTAACACTCGTTTAGTTATTAACCTCTTATTGCTAAGTTTAACTTATATACAAAGGTGGGCAGGACCGAGTTCCAAAAGGACCGAACTCCAGGAACTCGGTCCTTTTTAAGGACCGTGAGCGGGAAAGTCGGTCCTTTTCTCAGTGAGGACCGAAATGAGGAGCGACGGTCCATTTTTAAGCAATTCCGGACGGTCTTTTTTAGTGATTTTAGTGTGTTTAGTGATTATTTGAAGTTCTAAAGAAGATGGATCGTTTCCTCCAGAAGACTCAGAAAGAGACTGAGACTGAACTGAAACTTGTTTCAACACCTGGAGGAGACGAAGAATCTACTGATGTTAGTGCTTCAACTTCAAGTCAAGCAACTGGAGCTCCTAGCGGAAGAACTGAACCCGGCAATCCCGGCAATTTTTCAATCAAATTTTTCACTTATATTATATATAAGGACCGAGGACCGAGTCGTTCCTAGGTCCTATCTTCAGGAAGGACCGTGACCGGGACCGTCGGTCCAGTTTGAGGCAAGGACCGTGACCGGGACCGTCGGTCCTTTTTTAGGCCCGGGTGCCCACCTTTGCTTATATATATGATGCAAACCCACGGGGAAAAAGAAAAATGATTCCAACGCCTTTCGTGCATTCAGAAGTACACCTCGTTCTCTGAATATACGAAAGGACTTGGAATCATTTTTTTCCCTTGCGCCGGAACGGCGTTCCGGAACCTTTTTTCTGAGATGTTCACTTTACTAATAAATTAATAAAAATAGTATAACTTACACTGTTTTTATTAATTTCGCCATATGTGCGTTCCGGTACCTTTTTTTTTTCCTACCAAAAAAGCTCTTCATATATAATGTCATAAAGGCCCAAGTTGGTCGAACATTTCGTTCGTAACCATCTTTTACCCAGTAGGTCGAACAGGTTATATATTTAAGACTCAAATTTTTAATCACTTTCCCTTCTGTTAAAGTAATGGAAGTAGTTAAGGTGTGTGGCAGTTCTGTAAGCAAGTTTAGAGAAAGTGCTTTTAATCGTATAGCTACATTGGTTATTTTTTCGAATTTCACCCGCGTTAGGATTTTAATTTTTAAAAAATCGAAGTCAAATAAGTCGTCGTTCGTGCTTCCTCAGACTTTACACACCCTCTCATTTGTTTTAGGTTACGTTACGCTAGGTTAGATTAAGTTAAGTGATATATATATGTCCCTGAAAATACCACTGTTAATAGCTTAAGTAGAAGAACAGTGGCCATCTGCAACCGCAGCTATAGATATGGATCGGCCAGAAAGGAAATTAGAGGTGAAGGAACAAATAGAAGGATAGAAACCGAAGGAGGGCAGTTTCGAACTTAAACATTTGTGCCAGACTCTATCAGATGCTTTTGATATGTCTAGCGCAATAGCAGAAGTTTCACCGAAATCCCGAAAGGAGGATGACCAAGAGTGAGAGAGATATGCAAGAAGATTGCCAGCGTCCCTTGCGGAATCCATACTGACGATCTGAAAGAAGATTGTGAGAAGAAAGGTGTTTAAGAATCTTCCTATTAAGGATAGATTCAAAAACTTTGGAAAGGAAAGAAATCAAAGCAACTGGACGATAGTTGGAGGGTTGAGAGAGAGAGGTCACCCTTCTTTAGGACAGGCTGAATGAAAGCGAACTTCCAGCAGGAAGGAAAAATACCAGATGAGAGACAAAGACGAAAGAGTTTGCCTTGGCAGGGTGTCAGCACAGAAGCATAGTTCTTAAGAACAACAGGAGGAACACCATCAGATTCAGAACTGTACACCTTTCTAGAGTTCAGCCCAGACAGGGGAGAAAGAACATCTTTGAAAGTGATTCTAATTTCTGACATTTAATAAAGTCAGAGGGAGGAGATGGGGGAACAGCACCGGAATCGTCCATGGTTGAGTTGGAAGCGAAAGTTTGAGCGAAGAGTTCAGCTTTGTCAGAAGAGACGGCAACTGAGCCGTCGGAATGGAAAAGAGGAGGGAAAGAAGAGGAAGTAAAGTTGTTGAAGTTCTTAGCTAAATGTCAAAAAGAGCTAGAAGAAATAGAATTAGATAGGTTTTCACATTTTTGCCGGATGAATGAATTTTTGGTGACTCGAAGAACAGATTTTGCACGATTCCGGGCAGAAATATAAGCCGAGTGAGATTCAGGAGTTGGATGGCGACGGTACATTTAGGTCATTTAGGATAGAACAGTTGTAAGCTAGTTAACCAGCTGTGTTAGTAAAATTAGAGGAAAACCAAATGTGGTGGTGAACATTGAAATCTAAAATGGAGATTTCAGCAAGATAGACCTCGCTTCCAGAGTGGGTTAGAATGTATTCCACTTTAGAAGTGAGGTAGTCAGAGAATTTGGGATAGTCGGTAGAATTAGGAGAAAGGTAGACAGCGCAGATGTATTTAGTTTGAGATTGGCATGTAAAGCCGTACCAGAGGTATAGAATTCGGAGGATTTGAGTTGAGGAATACAAGAACAAGTTAGGTCATTGCGTACATATAAGCAACATCCACCTTTGGAGTGAAATTGAGTATACAGAAAGTAAGAGGGTACAGAAAAGGGGTTGCTGTCAGTCATCCCAGACACCCGAGTTTCAGTGAGGAAGAGAAGGTGAGGTTTAGAGGAGCGGTAGTGTTCAACAGATTGAAAATTTGAGAAAAAGACACGAATGTTGCAGAAGTTTATGAAAGTGAATCAGTCAGAGGCCCATAACAACATCTCGGGCCCAGTACCGGCGCGAGGAAGCCAGAAGTAGGGACAGTTATGGGCTCTGAGGCTCTTGAAGTTGTTGCCACTTTTTTTTAATATTGAAAAGATTATGTAGTGTGAAAGATGCGTGTATACGTAGTTGAATAGGGAGAAAGTGGTGTTTGAGAGCATGTTTGACTGCGCACGTAAACAGATTGGTTAAGGAGGACAATGATAGGGAAACAGGAGTTCCAGCACTCCGTCTCCTACGTAACGTTCCCCCCACCCCAGAGTACTTACCAGGTCGATTGATGTCTACAATCTCCTGAAGTTAATTAATAATTTGTAACTTTTGTTTGAAACTCCTTTAAGAATAATAGAGCTTGGAAAATTTAGTTATGTGTGTCGTGTTACGTCATGATATATCATACTATGTCACATACCTAATTTTAGTGTGCAGTGATAACCAATATGCGCAGTAATAATTTCAATTTGTGCAGTGATAAAGTGAAAATCTGTGCAGTGATAAATTAGGTTCTATATCGGATATATCATAGAACCTAATTTATCACTGCACAGATTGAAATTATTACTGGGTATATTGGTTATCACTGCCACTAAAATTAGGTATGCTATGTCATGTTACGTTATGTGATGTTACGTCACATATTATGTTACGTCCTTTTATAAAAGGAAATAAATTCCCAGTTTTAGGAACATAAAGAAGTAATGTGTGTGTGTGTGTAAAGTGATCTGAGCGCCTTATCACTCCCATCTCTATTTATTAAAGGAATAATGAGGTTACCATTCTAAATGAAATTATAATACGGTAGCGCTTAATGTTACCACCAAATCAGTTTCTTTTTTGCATCTTAATGAAGGAGGTTATAAGGGTGAATATTAAATGCAGAATCTTAATTTTAAAAGACTTAATTATTACAGTCCTTGCACCACTTTTAAACGCCATTTTGGTGATCATCAGTCACCACTTTTCCTTTTTCGCAGCAAGTTAGTGGTGAAACGTGAGAACTGTTTATTCATGACGTAAAATTGCATTAACACCTTCAATACTTCAATAATTACATATATATTAATATATATATATATATATATATATATATATATATACATATACAGGGTGAGTCAAAAGTCTCCATACATAGGCAAAATTGTCACTTTATTATGCAATCACTTGTAAGTCACAAAATATGCTCTATGTGGGCACCATTACACTGAATGCACATTGCACATACGGATGGCACATACAAAGGCATCTCAGCACATCACCTGCAAAAAATAAAAAATAATAATCATTATTTATCATGACCATTTTGCCTAGTATGGAGACTTTTGACTCACCCTGTATAGTGTATATATATATACACACACACACACACATACACACACACGTGCTATTATACGTGCAATCTACAAAGATATTTAGACTATAGCTTGCGGTCTACAACATATTTACACTATAGACTGCGGTCTACAATTTTTCCAATACTTTACAATGTGTACTAGTGATGGATCGAGTGGTCGGTTTTTCACAACCGCGGTTGCGGTTGTGTTTGCGGTTGTCGAATTTTTCCAACCGCGGTTGCGGTTGCGGTTATCATATACTAGGAAAAATGCGTAATTATTAACTGGATTTAGCCACTATAGTGCGATTTAGCCACACTTGGTACATAATATACTAAATAGTATTTATTTAGTAAATACCTTATGTTGAACACAAGTTTTGCAATACACCGCTACCGCTATTTGTGTGTTGAAAAACTTGTGTTCAACATAAGGTATTTACTAAATAAATACTATTTAAATGAAGTATATTCTAAACTTATATAGCTATTATGAAAGAATAGGTCAAATTAATTAAAAACCATATTTTGCACTAAGTGTGTTACCAGGATGAGGGACGAGGACCCATCGCACTGTTCATCCCACCTACCACTTTCCCCAGCCTCCACCCATTGGAAAGTTATGGATTATTATTCATTTGAAAAACTGATGTCAAACTTAATGACAGGCAGTGTGAATTTCAAGAATAATATTTTTGCTGCATTTTCACCTTTCAAGCGGCAACGCCTCTCATCGTACAACGTTCCCGCTCCACTGAAGAGCTGCTCGCTTGGAATGCTACTTGAAGGGCAAGCAAGATATGTTCTTGCAATACAGCCAAGTTCTTTGTATTTTAGTTCGTTATCTTTCCACCACTGAAGAGGATCATCGTCGGGAGCAATTCTTTTTTCTTTGTGATAGTTGTCTAGAAGCACGCATAAGGAGACCCATCATTTTCTTTTTAAAAAAAGAAATATTTCTAATTAACCTAAAATTAAAATTAACTAAGCTTTTACAACCGCAACCGCACTTATGGAACGGCGGTTGCGGTTACGGTTGCGGTTGTGAATTTTTGTGCGGTTGTAGTGCGGTTGCGGTTGCGGTTATTCGATCCATCACTAATGTGTACTATCAAAATTTTCTTAGTGATTTAGTATTTTTAGGTAATTAAAATCATTTAAAAGTAAATGTATATATAAAACTAACGAAAATATCACGACTTAACCTAACCAATCGTCAAGGGCGTAAAATTAATCTAATCGGGCATTCAATTAATCTTATCGGGCATTCAATTAATCTAATCGGGCATTCAATTAACCTATCCGGCCATTCAGTTGACCTAACCGGGCATTCAATTAACCTAACCGGGCATATATATATATTTCAACCTTTCAAATGTTCCGTACGATGATTCCTCATTTCGCGAAGGTCAAGCTTGTCGCCCCTCCTCTCGAGTTGGCCTGGTGAAGTGGTGAGTTGGTTTCTTGTACTCTCCACTTCACACAGCCAGGTACGCCCGGCTCATCGGGGATTGTTCTGAGCCAGGCGTCTAATCTTCTTTTGAAGATGTCCACCGCAACACCATTCGTGTTCCTTAGGTCTTTGGGCAGCTGATTAAACAGTTTTGGTCGCTCACAACAAAACTATTTTCTTTCAGGGTTAAGGATGTCCCCTGTCTCGCCTTTAATTTGGGAACACGACACAGTCTTTCTTTAATACTTTAACTGTTGTTTGGGGAGTTACAGGGTTCAGAGTAACATTAGTGACTAGTTTCTCCATTATTTTCCAAGTGTAAATAATGGTGTATCTCTCCCTTCTCCTTTCCAGTGAATATAGGTTTAATTCGCCTAACCTTTCCCAGTAATTTAGTTCTTTGCATCCATGATCTTGCCTGTGAAGCCTCTCTGGATCCCTTCCAGCTGTCTAATGTCTTCTTTTTTATATGGGGATGTTAGGACCGAGCAGTATTCCAATTTGGGTATGATAGTGTTTTCAGTAGAAGAATCATTATATTCCTATCCCTTCGTTTAAAGGTTCTCGGTATTTGCCCAGTTATTCTCTCTGCTCTGTTTACTGCTATCTTATTTTGTGCTTCAAATTTTCGCATCATCAATCGTTACAACTTGCTTTAGAATTTCTCTGAATTTTCTGTTTATGTCGGTTTGTAGAGATCCTATATCTTCTGGGTTTCTTATTTTTCTACTGATCTTTGTGTCATCGGCAAAGGATGTTGCTGTGCTGTCTCTGGTAACGTTCTCATCTATGTCAGTTAGCATGATTATGAAGAGTAGTGGAGCTAATACTGTTCCTTGGGGTACTGAGCTGAGGACCTCTGATTCTGAAGAAGATACTCCTTGTACTGTAACGACAATATATATATATAATCTCGAAACCTACGGTAAAATTATTGAATGCCCGGTTAGGTCAACTGTACGCCCTTGACGATTGGTTAGGTTAAGTCGTGATATTTTCGTTAGTTTTGACAGTAACTACTACAGCTACTATATTTGTAGACCGCACACTATAGTAGAGGTCAGCGCAAATTCTTTTGTAGACTAAAGATATCTTTGTAGACCGTAGGCTATAGTAGCACCTATATACTGTATATGTGATGTAGCAGTTGTCATTTTTCATATCTCTGCGGTTGCAGTTGCGGAGCTTACAAATAGAGCTCCTTGCGGTTGCGGTTATGTACCCTATAACATCATAATATTACCTAAGAATAAACAACACAAAAAATATCACGTTTTAGCCACAATTTTCACAGCCTACAATATAATGACTATAATCTAAACTGTAAAAGTGTTTCCAGGATGCGGGACGAGGACCCAACGCGTTTTGCATTCCACCAACCACTTTCTCCAACTACCGCCCATTCGAAAGTGGTGCATATAATATATATACACACACACACACTATTTAATCCTTATATTTAAATTGAATTGCTGGGAGACTATTTCAAAAATATAAGTTTTTCAGCTTTGTCCCCCTTGAGCCTATTCCTTTTTTCATCGTAGATGATTCCTGCTCCACTAAATAATTGTTCACTAGGAACATTTGAGGGAGGACATCTAAGGTATGTCCGAGCCAGTTTGCTAAAATTTTTGTATTTCTTTTGATCACCAAGCCAAAGCATCATCATCTTGTCCAATCCTTTTCTCTCTGTGATATTTCTCGATCATTTTTTGTGAGTCTCTGTTTGACTCAGTTTCGGTCTCGTCATCACTACTGAAAGCCAATACAGCACTCATTAAGTCCATTATTTTTTATTGATTTACTTGTAGAAGCTGATGCCTGGCCTAATCAATCAGTGGTTTCTTAACCGGTGGTTCACTGGCTGTCTCCGAGTCCGATAATGTTTGAGTCCTGTCCATTTCATCACAAAGATATCTCAATTTTTCCTGAACACCTTTTGTGACATGTGAAGCGGAAAAAAATTTTGCTTTGTACCTTTGATCCAAATAGGTAGGCCCCTAGCCAAAGAATACATGTCATTTGCTTCTAGGCTTCAGAATCACCGCTTCGAGGTTGCAGCACATTTTTCAAGGAAACGACGGGGAATAACCTCAGATATGGAAGAGGTGGAACTACTCAATCTTTTTGTGATATCATCGAATGGTTCCAGCACAACCACACAGTTTGACAAGAGAATGAAGTCGACGTTAGTGAGTTGTTGCATTTTGGAGTTAGCAGCGCTATATAGTAGACTCAGTGGCTCCTTCAACTTCAGTGTTCTTTGCATCATGTGATAAGTGCTGTTCCACCACGTGGCGACATCATGAATGACTGTAAATTCAGGGTGATCTAAACGTTCTGAATTTTTTTTAACTCGTCTTGCGCCATCGTAGAGTGGTTGAAATTAGTGGCGATGGATCGAAGTTTAGCTAACAAGTCACTGAGAGATTTTTGTGAGGATAATCCACTTTTGATTACAAGTTGCAATTTATGAACAGTGCAATCGATATTATGGACGCCAGTGAGAAATAAAGCTTTTATCATGTTTGCTCCTGAGTCGCGCATTACACAATGGATGGATGAATGAGCAATATCCCACTTCTGAAGCATCTGCTCAAATTTTTCTGACAAGTATTCTCCAGTGTGGCGATCTTCAAGTGGCATTACGCTGAGCACCAAACTGGTTCTCTTGAAGTCTTGATTTCCTGCATGGTATGTCAAAGAGAGTAAAGACACTCCAGCAGACGTGCCTGACCGTGCATCCGTTGTCAATGATACTTTTGAATCTTTTAGAGGCTCAAGAATTTTGAATACTTTCTTTGAAATAAAGTCATAGATATCGTTGCACACAAGATCAGTGTAGAACTGACGCTGTTTCACTTTATACTGTGGAGCTGTTTCAGCCATAGGTCTCATGAAACCTAAGTCCTCAACGTGGCTGAATGGCAAGTCATCTATTATCATTATTTCGGCCAGGAGCGGCTCGCAGGTAGGCACTGTGGAACTGCAGCACCCCGATGATCTTATGATCTTTATATTTAAATATTTAAAATAGCCTCTCTGATTGTTTTTTTTTCAATGAACTTTGAGTTTTTAAATCAGATTATATCCTTTTTTCCTTAAACTATTCAATGCCGAACGAATGGATCACGAAAGTAGCTTCAGCCTTCCCGTGGAACTGCGTACTTAACAGTTCCAGATTTTGTTCGAAACGCTTGAAACCTCGGTGGCGGACGTACGAAGAGCGAGTCAGAATCGCGGGTTTAAGAGGATCCAAAGCACTGTGGACAGAGCAGTGCCGATTTGTTTGTTTGACGTGGTAGTTGTTTTCTGTATCGTTTGCTAATTCGAAATTTAATTTCCGAATTGCATTTATCAGTGATTCGTTATCATTTATTTCTTAGAATATTTTTTCGCTCAGAATAAAAACAGAAGAATGGAATTTGTTTATAAATAAAATTTTTGGCAAATTCGAAATTACCCGTTAAGCGTAAGTACCCTATAATTGATTTTATGATACTATTTTACTTATTTTTATGACTGAGTAGTGAGTAGTTATCTATTTATCTATTCGACTTTCTCTCTCTCATATATATATATATATATATATATATATATTTATATATATATATATATATAAGCACACCGGACAAAAAATTAGTCACCCCTAATAGCACCGATAGTAGGAAGTTCAAGGTCACACAGAGGGCGCTGATGTAGCATTGGTAAGTGACAAGTAGCGGTGACGTAGCACGCAGGATCAGATCTGTTTCGTGAGGTGGTGAAGAACAAAGTGTGTGTTGGATATAGTCTGCAAAATGGGTCGTGAGGCAGACGTTACTCAGTGGCAAAAAGGAGCCATGGTGTTTGGCAGAGCCCACGGACACAAAATGTCTGAAGTAGCCCAATTTGTTGGTGTGTCAATGCGTACTGTCCAGCGAGTTTACAAAGAGTGGTGTAGTTCGCAATCAACTGAAAATCGACGGCGTAACTGTGGCCGGAAAACAATTCTCGACAATAGTGACCGCCGCCATGTTTCTCGTCTAGTAACTGCAAATCGTTTTCAAACCAGAGAACAATTGCTCCAAGAAACCAATGAGGTTCTCCAGCGACCAATTTCCGAACGGACATTGCGACGAGAACTGCATGCGATGGACATCTGGAGCAGGGTACCACGGAAGAGGCCGCTGTTAACAGAGAGTCACAAATTGGCGTTATAAATGGGCTCAGAGGCACAAAAACTGGACTGCGGCAGATTGGAAACGTGTAATTTAGTCCGATGAGTCCCGTTTTTGTTTGTTCTCCAATGATGGGAGGCGACGAGTACATCGCAGGTCCAATGAAGCCTTTAATCCTGAATGCGTCGAAGGTGTTGTTCAGGCTGGAAACAGAAAGTGAAGCGCAGGAATAGACACCCACGGACTCTGGCGGAACTTCGGGACCGGCTGATGAACGAGTGGCAGCAAATCGATGTTCAGTACATGCACAACCTCGTAGAGTCTCTGCCTCGCCGGATTCGTGCGGTTATCAAGGCCAGAGGCGCCGTCACACGTTATTAGGTACATTCTGAGAGGGGTGACTAATTTTTTGTCCGGTGTGCTTATATATAATCGACACAATTGTTCACAATTTCTGAGGCAGCACCCCCATAACTGAAAGTCACGAGCCGCCACTGATTTCGGCTATGCGATAGTCCATTGATTTTGATTTGGAATGATTCGCATCCCAAATTTTTACTTTTTCGAAGCAACTTTCAATCGTCTGATTCTTTTCTTTCACTGCACGCTTCATTTCCTGTAGGGTTGTAAGAGACACTTGATTCCTCTTTTTCTTTGACTGTTCATTAGCTTCATTTTCACTAGATATCACTTCATTATATTCCTTCTTGTGCATTGAACGCATATGGTTTTTTAAGTTAGTGGTACTCCTTCCCTTTCGTGAATAGTTCTTATTACATATGACATACTTCCATACATCGTTTGACACTCTCGAGAAATATTTCCACACTGCACTCGTAGATCGCTGCATGATGGTTGCACCACAGTCTAACACTTTACTAATGGTTGAAGCCCGTAATGTTACAAAGGTAGCGACGGAGAGCTAGCGCAACACAACCACCCTCACTCGTGTCTGAACAGGTACTGAAGCTGGTGCTTTAGTTTAGTTTGTAACTTGGTAGTGAAGGTTGCCTAATTTCTAATAAAAAAAAAATTGAGTTTATCTTTTTTTATCAACAGTAATTATACATCATCATCGCTTTATTAAATATCATATAATTAAAATAATGCTTTTCTGACCACCTAGCGTTGATAAGTGTAAGTTATTACATAATGCATCTATCCATCCAGTCCAAGTAGCAATTCTAGATATGCAATTAGGGCGTAGCAAACTTTTTACTTTTTTGCACCCTTGAGTGAAGGCATGAGGCATAACAGGAACGGCATTTGGCGACGTTTTTAGCATTTATAGCCATTACACTAGAATTTATAGCATTTGGTTGCCCTAATAAGAAGATATCCTCAAACACCGCAATAACCGCACTGATAAATGCGGTTGCGGAGCTGAGAATATGCGGCACGTCTTTTTTCTGGTTATATGGCTAAATTATTGGCAGAAATAGATTCAGCATACACGATTTAACTTAAATTCATATTTTAGTAAAGGATATCTATTGCAGATAAATTAGAATTTGTCCTATTTGTATGTATGCGGGCCAGAGTAACCGTTATTACGGAGATATAGTAACCGTTATTACATTATCATTTGTATAATTTAGGTCTCGGGGGGGTACGGGGCGGAGCCCCCGTAAAGATAACGCATCACAAATTGATAGCCTTACCGATGCGTGGTAAATAATTATACGCCTCATTGCGTCCATCAGTAGCGACTTCATGCATTATTCCAACACTCGAATCATTCCCTCGCTTGAGGAAAACTTGCATACTCACATGAAGTCATCACACACAATGAATCTAGATACACCACTCACACGATGGACAAACAACAACTGTGAATCGCTCAACCAAGTCTTCAAACAAGCCATTGACGTAGGCCTAGGCCGTATAGGAGCATCGCTAGCTGCCAAATGACATCAACATACAAACAGGACGAATTCCAATTTATTTGCGATAGATATCCTTTACTAAAATATGAATTTAAGTTAAATCGTGTAGGCTGAATCTATTTCTGCCAATAATTTAGCCATATAACCACAGCAAATATACTTTTTGCGTCCTATCCGTTAACTTGTCGTCCTATCCGCGGATAGGACGTCCTATTCAGAAAAAAGACGCGCCCGAGAATATGTGCAGTTGCGGACAACCGCTACATCACTAATAATATATATATATATATATATATATAAACAAAAAATATTCAACATCCTTGTAAGAATTCTAAAATATTTTATAGTAATTAATGGTTAGACCTTGGCCCTAGAGCAAGGTTCACCATTTAATTTTCTCTGCGGTGAGCAGTTTTTTTTTTTTTGTAATGTGGTGAACATTATTTTACAAAATCATCTTAGTCACCATTTTTAATTAAGAATAAACAACTAAATTTAGACTTTATGAAAAAAAAAGACTAAATTGATTTTAATTCTTTGGAAACGTAAAAGTTTCCTATATTTTAAAGTAAATCCTATAATCAGTGTATGGGTTCATTCCGGGCAGTCCATATAAAATCCGTCGACGGTCTGGATTCGGACTGCGGTCCGCTTGTTGGTGACCTCTGCCCTGAAGGATATTTAATATTTTCAACTTGTTTTCACATTTTTAATAATTAGGAGCCATCACGAATAGAAAAGTAAGCCATATTCAAAATTACCACCATACTACTACGATAGGTTTTAATTAAAATACTTAACAATTTAATGTAATTTACTCTCAGTGATCATCAACTCGAGTTAATATGGTTCTTGGGTATGACGAAATGAGGTTTTCTGCGTTATTTGATGCTTTTGAAATTGGTATTTTATTAGATATTTAATTAAATCCCATTTGAATATAATTTTAGAGGTCTTGATAATGTACCAACTGTGCTACCCTCGTCATAATATTAGATTCATCAGTCAAAGATACACTCTAGTAGTATAGCCGCAAAAGGGGAGTGCAAGAATGTTGCAATTTATTACGTAATGTTGCAATGTCGCAAAGGGGGTGGGGTTGTTGCAAAGGGGGGTGTTGCAAAAAATCCCCCCAAAGAGGCCTTTGTTGCCAACCGGGGTTGCAAGGGGCATGCAACTTGGAGGCGGAGTTCTCCCCCAAGCTATTCCCCAAAGGGCCAGAAAGGAGGAGAGGTGTCCACCTGGCAGGAGCCAAGTGCATATTAAGACTTCAGCCGAGTAGGCGTTGTCTTATAGGCTCCTAATCAGCCAGTTGGCTGAGCCAAGGGGGGAGGGTACACCTGAAATGAGGGAGAGAGAGAGAGAGAGAGAGAGAGAGAGAGAGAGAGAGAGAGTAGTTGCCTTTGATTGCAAGGCATGCAACTTGGAGGCGGAGTTCCCCCAAGCTATTTTCGTTTACCTAACCTAAGAGGCCTCTAAGGGATTTTCCCAAAGGGCCAGAAAGCGAAAGGACCAGAGGTCCTTGCTCGGCTGGGAGCCGAGATTGAATGATTCCGTCAGTCGTCTCTCGATCTTTTATAAACCTCTAATCCGCCATGTTGCCAGATAGCGCCATGTATTCGGCTGAGTTGCCAGATAGCAATATTTATTAAATTAAACCATATATTATTCAAAATACCACAATATATTTATATGATGGTAGTTAATCGATGAATCCAATTAAATTCTGTTTATTAAATAAATAATTTAAACCTTTACACACTTAATTTTTATTATAAATATTTAAGTCACGAATAACGAAACGAAAAGAAAATTTACGAAGATTTGCGAAACAATTCAAAACACACGATCGTCATTCCCCCACCCATCTGTGCTTGTATATATAATAAACTAATGAACCACTCGTGTGCACAAACCATATATTAATCAAAATACCACAATATATTTATATAGTTAATCAATTGGAAGATTCAACCATATAAAATACCACAATATATTTATATAGTTAATCAACTGGAAGATTCATTTAAACACACGTTCCAATAAATCATTTAATTCCTATTTAAATACCAAAAAACGAAAGGAGAAGAAACCTTGCGAAGAAAATTGCAAAAAAAAACGAAATCTAAAGAAACGAAGAAAGTTGAAATTAGCCAAAACACAATTTGCAAAAAAAAAAAACAATCTAAAGAAACGAAGAAAGTTGAAATTAACCAAAACACACGCTCGACCCCAATCCCTTCACTCCAAATCTTAATATAATAATGTTATTACTTCTACAATGAAACACATTCTCAATGCGTTTACGAAGAAATCTGAAACATACGGTAATTCAATACACACGATCCTCCTCCCTCGTTCCCCCAAACCCCCCACACATCTGTGCTTGTATATATAATAAACTAATGAACCACTCGTGTGCACAAACCATATATTAATCAAAATACCACAATATATTTATATGACGGTAGTTAATCGATGAATCCAATTAAATTCTGTTTATTAAATAAATAATTTAAACCTTTACACACTTAATTTTTATTATAAATATTTAAGTCACGAATATCAGTGGGAAAAACGAACGGAAAAGAAAATTTACGAAACAATTCAAAACACACGATCCTCATTCCCCCAAACCCCCCACCCATCTGTGCTTGTATATATAATAAACTAATGAACCACTCGTGTGCACAAACCATATATTAATCAAAATACCACAATATATTTATATGATGGTAGTTAATCGATGAATTCAATTAAATTCTGTTTATTAAATAAATAATTTAAACCTTTACACACTTAATTTTTATTATAAATATTTAAGTCACGAATATCAGTGGGAAAAACGAACGGAAAAGAAAATTTACGAAACAGTTCAAAACACACGATCGTCATTCTCCCAAACCCATCTGTGGATATATATATATATATATATATATATATATATATATGTAAAAGTGAACAATGAACAATTCCTATACCATCATTATATGGATTCATTGTCTTCATGCAGTACTTGTTCTTATAGTTTTATGTTTGAATGTTCATTTTTACATAAGAAACCAAAATAGCCTAAGCGAATTTTGGATAGAATTTCGATTTATACTTCTTTATTCATTACTGTATTTCTCTAATTCATCTTTTCTAATAATGACATACACTATGACGTCATAAAATAACTTTATTCTCTTTACGTTTCCCATACTTTGTACACTGAATCACGTTCTTAGTATTTGGACATCTTCCGTATTCAATGTATGGTAAATTCTTTAGTAATAAGGTTGTGGTGTTATGTAGTATAAACATTATTATTCAACCATATTCATCCATACGTCACGTTTTCCCGTCATTAATTCCCCTTGATCATTATCCTATATAAATTTTATTAAATATTCATTTTTTACTCGTGTCAATTTGTGAAGCGCGAAACTTTAGGTATTCGTTCGAAAACGCTCAAATACGTTCTCGTATTGCTTTTTTTATTATTTTTTTTCAAGTGCGTTCACCCCTCAAGATATTCAAAAATGCTGAGGTTAAGTGATCGAATTCCGCTGACTGGCAGATTCGAGCGCCTCAAAGATAAAATATCTCCGTTCGCTCTGATTTCAAATTCATAACATATTATAGCATATTATTTCGTAAATAAATTATCTCGTAAGTGCCATGTACGTTGTATTATATTTCTAAACATCTTAATTGTCTATTAATATGAAACACTGTAAAAACAAAACAAAGTTATAGTAACTGTTTAATTGTAATTAACTGTAATACTTTAATTTAATATAACGTAATGTACTTTAATGAAACTGTAATTAATAATAACTTGTAATGTACTTCAATGAAACTGTAATTAAATGTAATGATTTAATTTATAATGTAAGAATGTACTTTAATAGAACTGTAATGAACAATCATAAGCGAATGTGAAGTAATCCATAATTGTAATCGTAATTGTAATGAACCAAAATTAATACGTACTCAGTCGTGTACTTAATTTGTACTTATGTGTACTATTACGAAATGATATCGCCTTCATAAATGTAGACTCGGCGAAAAATACAAATTATTTTTTATTTTATTTTTTTTAGTTGAAATCTTTCAAACCATCTGATCATGTGTTTAAAAAGGGGGAAATTTAACCTTCAACTGTCCTCCCCCAAAACATTTAAGTTTATATTATACATGTACTTGTAAAATTAGAGCACTTCTTCATTAGACTTCTTCATTAAGTCACTTCAGATTAGCACTTCATTACGAGACTCCTTTGTTAGCAGCCTCGCTGCGGGGGGGGCAGAGGCCCCTTGCCTTCTTAATATTTTTAGATTCCGGCCTGAGCCATGGTCGAAAGAGGTCGAACCTCTACCCCTGTAAATTCAGAGCAGTACCTGTATATTTTTAAGAAGTAAATTACCGTAAGAGAAACTTTTTATTTTTCCCTTCGAGCCATGCTCTCTTCAGAACTTAGTCAGAAAAGTCGATAATTTTAGTATCAGAGAAAGTATCAGAGTATTATAAAAAGAGAAGAATTACAAATTGGCGACCCTTTTGCCCAAATTAAGAGGCAACCCAAGCACCATAGAAGATATCGGCATAACAGTCTGGCGAGTCTGTAGCCAAGAGTTTAACAAGAGGCGACCGAAAAGAATTAGTGTTATAGAAGAAATATCCGTTGCTGCATCCTAACCAGAATCCCCGTCGATTCCGAACCGACTCAGGGCCATAGACGGAGGGGTTAACATATATATATATATAATAAACGAATAAACAACTCGTTCACACACACACACCACACACACACACACACACACACACACACGAGGAAAAGGAGACTCTGTGTCAATTCGAATCGTCTCCCTAGAGACCTTTTTGACCGCGGGCTAATCCTTCCAATCTTTTCGTGCAAAAACCTCCATTCACTCCAATTCTTAATATTATCATTATTATTACTTCTACAATGAAAATATTTTATATTTACGCGTAATTTGTATGGTGTCATATGTCATATTCTTAGATAACATCTCTGTTATTGAAAGAAATACACACAATTATATTAAATAATAATCAGCGAAAGAAACAAGGTGCATGAGGTGTGCAACCAGATTTAAAATAACAGGATCATTTGATCCGAGGCAGTAGTATGACCGAAAAGCATGTTAATGCATGATTTTCTCTTTAATAATAATAACAACAACTAGCTCTTCCCCGAAGAGTGCCAACGGTTAAGGTTTTCACTCCGCCTTAGACCCACAGTTTAACGTGGAAACCGAATGCTCTTTTAAAAATATAATTAGGATATATTTATAATTTCTTTATTATAAAATGTGGAACATGCAGTCTTCAGTGAACAGCTGTTCTGTGGATCGAAATACATCTCGTCAGGGAGTCGTTGCTTACTCTTCCACATTTCAACATAACAGGATTATTGAACCAGATTTAAAATAACAGGATCATTTGATTCGGGCAGTAGTATGACCGCAAAGCATGTTAATGCATGATTTTCTCTTTAATAATAATAATAACAACTAGCTCGAATTGTAACAACGGTTAAGGTTTTCACTCCGCCTTAGACCCACAGTTTAACGCGGAAACCGAATGCTTTTTTAAAAATATAATTAGGATATATTTCTTTGAGAAAATATAAAGATGTCATTAGTCGTCCGGCCCCGTTATAGCGGATTGGTACACATCATAGCTCCACCCAGCTACACTGGCAACCAATCACTACGAACATCTGGTCTTTTGGGGCGGAGCTTGGCGATTGTGCATATAAAAGGAGATATTTTTCAGTTGGGAGTAACAGTAGCTATTTTCGCGTCAGTGAATAATCCTGCCAGTGCATTCCTCCACCATGGACCTGTACGTCTCCCCGGATTTGTATGAAGAAAGTGACACTGCAGCATTGATTGCAATTAATCTTTTTAACGCGATTGACCGTGATGAATTATTTCCAACGCAAACCGTTGAAGATATTTGCAGTGACGCTCCTTACAATCCGACGCAAGGGACTACCATAGAAATGTAAGTGTCTATAATTCGATTTTATATATATATATGGAGGGTTGTAGTATCTCGTCAAATACTTCATTCAGATACTCACCAAAAATCGAATTTTTTTATGGCAATCGTTTTAAATGTTATTTGCTTTTACCTCTTATCGCCATTATGCTAAAATCGAAATTTTTTATGGCAATCGTTTTAAATGTTATTTGGATTTACCTCTTAAATGAACCAAAGATATCTTCACATAATGGAGATCTGTCTGTATACTCTGTATATGTTTTAAAAGAATGAACATTATTCTTTTAAGGTCCGATGAGGATTTGACACGTGTTATACAATCTTTTGAAGAATCTCGTGTCATGAATACGGAGGATATACTGATCAGTCAGCATAATGAATGTCAACATCCTCCACCATGGACCTGTACGTCTCCCCGGATTTGTATGAAGAAAGTGACACTGCAGCATTAACTGCAATTAATCTTTTTAACGCAATTGACCGTGATGAATTATTTCCAACGCAAACCGTTGAAGATATTTGCAGTGACGCTCCTTACAATCCGACGCAAGGGACTACCATAGAAATGTAAGTGTCTATAATTCGATTTTATATATATATATATATATATATTGGAGGGTTGTAGTATCGTCAAATACTTCATTTAGATACTCACCAAAAATCGAAATTTTTGATGGCAATCGTTTTAAATGTTATTCCTCTTAAATGAACCAAAGATATCTTCACATAATGGGGATCTGTCTGTATACTCTGTATATGTTTTAAAAGAATGAACATTATTCCTTTAAGGTCCGATGAGGATTTGACACGTGTTATACAATTTTTGAAGAATCTCGTGTCATGAATACGGAGGATATACTGATCAGTCAGCAATGTCACACCGAAATAATGTAAGTGTTTTTCGATCTTTTTGGGGTAAGAAGACAATATATTTTCATAAATTTATTAAATGAAAGAAATCAGTACAATAACCAACTACAGAATATACCGTTACAAATATACGAACAAAAACATTATACTATACAACGAGTACGTACAATTGGAAAAAGGATTTTTATCTGTCTGCATACCATTTCATCGTTTCGGCGTGTGGCACGGGTCAAATAAATTTAAAAAATTTATAAATTATTTATCACATGACATATGCATGAGAAATGAGACGCAGTAAATTCCGCAAACATTACTAAAATATCCTTGTATACGAAACGGGATCAATACAACTTCGGGAATATGTAACTGAGCGAGAAATTTTACAATAATAGGGTCACTCCAGGGTTGAGTACCGAGTGAATCAAAATAGTACAGGCGCTCTCTATTTTTAAAATAGACAGCGATCCAATGAATCCCTTCATTACCGATGACATCTGTGTTCACAATAAGACTACCGCATTCTCGCGTACTTGGCAAACTCAATGTTTCATTCTTCGCAAACACGCCGATAAATTTGGAACGTGTGACTCGTTCCATTACTTTCTGAAGTGTATTAGCATCCATTTTAAAAGTCAGTGATAACGCTCCTAAATCTATCTACTTCTATTAGGGCTTGCGATTCGAGATATACTAGTACACTAATAGGAGCGTCTATAGGCTTGGCGAATTCCAGCCGCACTGAGATGTTTCCGCTCTGCTGTGGGGTTAAATGGGTATTTACGCTAGCAGATAAGTCGGTGTAATGTCAAACGGATAAAGGTTAAATTGATCAATGAATTCTTCCTGCGTTACCCCATTACCAAGCTCATCACAATCACCTGCAATATGGGTCAGATTACTATGGCTCTGGCACAAAGAGGTAACACAGCGTCTGATGAATAGTCCGTACCCATTGTTCCACCCAAAGCAGTGCCATTAACGTATAGAGTTATATTTTTAAGTCCGAAATTCTCGAATTTAAAGGCACTCTTTTTATTTTTCCATTCACCGAAGCGTGTCCTGCATACCGATTAATATCCTTTTAGGAAGATTTCCCAGGGCAATGTTTTCTATCTGCTTCGATGCCAACCCTGCAGGAACCGTATATAGTTTGATTTGTACTCTGTTAATAGGATATTTCACTGTAGCGTTTAGTAAATTTTTCTCAATTTCTAGTTGTTTTGGTGAACTTAATTTCACTCGCCGTACGCGGAGGTATGTGTCCATAATGTGAACCACAACAGGCTTTGCACCCTCTTCTTGATCAGCATCCAGATTTAAGCAGATCTCAGGACTCGTGCGGGTGAGCTTTATTTTCATATCCACCCCGTTGACAAGCAACTTCTCCTGGAAAGTGAAATCTGTGTGCAACCGTCCAAAACATCGTATATTTTCTTTTTAGAATTTTTAAATTTGTCCTTTATACTACTTTCATCTTTAGTTTGATAATATCCCTCGGCACTTAAAAAGGTAGCCTTCGCTTCTTTGGAAAAGTTGAGGACATTTTCCAGATAGGCTCGTAGATGATAGTACCCCGTGCCTGCCGATATGTTGGTCTGATTTAAATATACGTCACACTGGTTGAATATGGAGTGCAGAAAGTTTGTTTCAGGGTATACAGCATATTTGTCATCGCAGACCGTTCCACAGAATGGGCTATACGTAGCTTAGCGTACATGTGCACACAGCTTGGATCAAAAAAGTAAGGGCCTGAGCTGGGTATCACGAATTCTATAGGTGCACTCGGGGAACTAATTGTGTTTAAAGGGTTAATTGTAATAAAGTCACTGTGCTCAATAGAAACTTGGGTTGATTTACAGCATTGTGAACTACATGGGTGGATGAAGTGTGCCATGGCGAAATAGTGACTCCTCTCTCGACAAGTGGTAAACAAACTATGATTCATGAGATCAAATGTCCTTAGCTTATATCAGTCAAAAAAGTGGTCAACCATAGGTTTCATTCGCTTACAGCACTTCTTTTTTGATAGCCTTTTACGTTTAATACCACGTGACCCCTTCTTCCGGGCAGCCTCCTCTTCTTCCCGCCACCACGCATTTTTCTCTTTGCATCTTTGATGATTTCGTCCCGTGTACGCTTTAAATGTTTTTTTAGAGCTTCTTTAGGTTTAGCCCCGGCCAATATGTCTTCTGCAGTGTTAAGGCCTGATTGTAGCGCTTTCCTTCCAAGGTATCTGGCACCCCTCTTCAGCAAAGGAACAGCCGTACGTAGTATGGATGAAAAAATGGACCCAAGTCCACTACCGCGCTGGTATCTCACCCCTCGATAGACGGTGAAAGGCTTTCTATCCATTATAACTCAGTGCGTCGAAAGTGTAGCTTCACTGTTAAGCTCCCGTTACCGAATGGGAAGTTTTCACCCTCAATCGTTCTTATATATATTGAGATATTGGTTATTAAATTAGTTGCGACATTCACATAATGGGGTCTGTCATATGTAATACTCAAACTCCTTCCTCTATGGTTGGGGATGTGAGCAATGCGCAGCAGGCGTGCCTGGGTATCCCCAACAAACTGGTGCTCCACTATATTACTGTAAATATAGCACATGTCTGGGGACCTTTCAGCCAATTTCTCCATCTTCAATTGATACATTAATCTGGACAAGTTATACTGTCTCGTGAAATGTGTCTCTTTGGAAGCTGCGCTATATCGGCATTGGTTAGAATTTGGAACTTTCTATGGTCTTTAATACGTCTGTTAGTCTTTGATTTTAGGATTAGTGTATGTGCAGGGTTGTTTACGATTTCGTATACTAAATCATTCGTAAGGTTTGAGTTTCTTAAACTTACGTTTAAGCCTCTCACAACATCCTCGACCGAACCATATTGACCCGGTCCTAGTCTTACTTCTGTACTGTAATACCGTGCAGCCTTAGTCCGAGCGATACGCATAGTTTCATCCATAGCTACCCCAGCTTTTTCACACTCGTCAATGTCTCTAAGAATCGTAAAAACGGTTTCTTTATGTTCAATATTTAAAAAGAGGTGTCCAGCTGAATTTCGCATATCCCCACCTCATACGAATCACGACCCAATTCAATGTCCCGTGGAGCTCTGTTACAAAGTTGGCTAGTGTGTTGTTAGGGTGTACAGACAGGGACGAGGAGGACGGGAGTGTGACGTAGAAATGGTTAGGAGCCATGTTGCATACTATTTAAGCTTCATTATTGCATCAGCTTTTATATAGGTGTTGAAGCTTTCTGGGTACCCTAGCCATTTCACCAGGTACATTTTTCTCTTTCCTGAACCTTTGCTTCCTAAAATTTTCTCAATTTTAAACATTTTTTCCTAAATTAAACGCAACTTTCTGCAATTCCTCGCGGTAAAAGCCTCCTGAGATTTCTTCCCCATTCAAATCTTCAATGTAATACATCATTATCTCACCTTTAGGTCTCATAGCCCTAACTTTAAAAATCTCGCGTGTCCATCCTTGCTCAAAACCTTTGCGAATTTATTCCCGAACGCGACAGCCTTACATAATCATTGATTTTGAAGCGCGCAGAGTGTGGTGGTGTGGTGATCCATCTCTTCTCGGGAGCGTACCTCTTTCTAAAACTTCGTTAGGTGTTGTCCCAATCGTGCGATGGTGTGAGCGGTTGTAGGATGATGCCAATGATTCCAGAATGTCTAGAAATCTGTATGTGTTTTTGTGTAAAATAACGGTGCATGCGTTCCTTTATGGTGCGCTGAACTCTTTCAGCTAAAGAAGCCTTATGTATAGAATTGGTTGTGTAATAGCTGATATTAAACTCTGTCAACATGTTCTGAAAAGCACGGCCTATAAATTCCTTCCCCATATCCGTACAAAAATAGCCAGGAACCCTGTTTTCTTTTAACATTAGCGTTTTGGTGGCTTTAGCAACTGTTTCAGGTGATTTATTTTTCAGAGGAACTAGCCACAGATATCTAGAGAATACATCTATTACACTGGGGAACAAATTTCAACTTTTTGTCTATTGAATTAGATTTGACAGTTAGTTCTAGGTAATTTGGGTGCGCTGAGCACGAATTTTTACTCGGTTTTGCTCTATCAGGTCCTGATTTTGCTCAACACCCCTCCTCTTTCGTCGTATTCATAAAAAGGTTTTTTTCTCAATACTCGCTGTCTTTTTGCAGTTACACATTATGCAACTAGGTTTTTATCTAGGTATTTGTACCTATTGTTATGGTATTGTTGTATTATGTATATTTTTATATGTAACACCCTAAAAATATTTTTAATTTTGTCATTTTTAACCCATTTTAATATTAGTAAATTAAGCTAAAAATATCATAGAATTCTAAAATTTTCTCGAGCGTTCCTGTTCTCTGTAGAGTATTCTAGAGGGACAACTAAAATATATAAAAGCGACTCGTTTCCAGAGTTAATCAGTCAATTCAATCAGTCAGTCAGTCAGTTGAGTTAGTTAATTAAGTTTGGGCATTAACATAATTTTGAATTGGCATATGATTTAGTGAGTAATTTTGTCATCGTGATTTAATATAGTTGATTTAATTAGACGTAATTTATATTGTACCTACTCATCCGTGTTTCTAGTTTAATTTCATAGATTGTAAGTACCTATTTCATAATAAGTACCTATTTAAACTAATTTTTGTGTTTATATTTCAGATTTTCTTAAATTTATATGAATTAAGGGCTTTAAATACCTTTACAAATTGGCAGAACAATCAAGCAATATGTCATCAAGCACTAGAAAGTTCAAATGCAAAAACAACCCTGATTCCTTCTGTTATATATGTGGAAATTTTACACTTCCACATCAACGAGCAAATATAACTGACTTCGTAAAAAGAGCTTACTTAGCTTATTTTGGCATAAAACTGGGGGACCAAGATAAATCGTGGGCTCCACATAAAGCCTGCACTATATGCATTGAAAGACTGCGACATTGGACGAAGGGTTCGGATTCAAAAATACCTTTTGGAGTTCCGATGGTAAGTTTATGATTTCATAAAACTACGTAATTTAATCACTAGTATACTGTAACTTACCTAAATGTAATTGTAACTTAGGTACATAAACAAAAATTTACAGAAAATGTTTATAAGAATCTCAAATATTGCATAAGGTTGAAACACATAGAAATGTTAAATGTTTGGGTGATAACTTTTGATAAAATTCATAAAAACAAGTCTCTCGTCGCTTTTGTTAACGCTTTACAATTTTTTTTCCATATCAGGTGTGGCGAGAGCCTACTAACCACGAGACCGATTGCTACCTTTGCTTTGTCAAGACTTCGGGCTTCACTAAGAAAAATAAACATTGTATCGAGTACCCAAATTTCGACACCGCGATACGACCTGTGCTACATTCAAATGAGATCCCCATTCCAAAATTTAAGGGTCTGCCAACTCAAGAATTAGTTGAAGATGTTCCTGAAAATATTGTTATGCACTTTGAGGAGTCAGACACCGATTTTGACCCCAGCGTATTTGAAAGTCAAAACGATCCGCAAAAGTTTAACCAGGCCGAGTTGAATGATCTTGTAAGGGATCTAAATTTGCCAAAAAAGGCTGCGGAAATTTTAGCTTCAAGACTTAAAGAGAAAAACTTGCTTACTTCAAACACATACATTTCATTTTACAGAAAAAGAGAAGAAGAACTTGTTAAATATTTTAGAACAGAGGATAGTTTAGTATATTGCTGCGACATAGTTGGTTTGTTAAAGAAGATGGGGGTTGAGTCTTACGATGCAAATGATTGGCGCTTGTTTTTAGACAGTTCGAAAAGAAGTCTTAAGTGTGTGTTGTTGCATAATGGCAATCTATACGGCTCGATACCGATTGGGCACTCAACAAAATTAAAAGAAAAGTATGAACATATAGAAAAGGTTTTAAATCTTATCAAATATAGGGAGCACGAGTGGATCATATGTGTTGACTTAAAAATGGTTAATTTTCTGCTAGGACAACAAGGAGGGTATACTAAATATCCCTGCTTCCTTTGCTTATGGGACAGCAGAGCCAAGGAAGAACATTATTTCAAACAAATCTGGCCAGCACGAACATCACTTACTGTCGGAGAAAAAAACGTAATTAATCCACCTTTAGTGAGCAGAGATAAAATCATATTTCCTCCTCTGCATATAAAACTAGGCCTCATTAAACAATATGTAAAAGCTTTAGATACGAACGGCGAGTGTTTCAAATACATAACTTCAAAATTTCCAAGTTTAAGTTATGAAAAAATCAAGGCGGGAATTTTCGACGGTCCACAAATAAGAACAATGATTAAAGACAGCAATTTTCCTAATGTCATGAATGAACGCGAAAAAAATGGCTGGTTCTCATTCGTGGACTTGATAGAAAACTTTTTAGGCAATTATAGGGCAGATAACTACGAAGAAATCGTAAAAAAACTTTTAAGGGACTACAAAGAGTTAGGTTGCAATATGAGCATAAAAATGCATTTTTTGAATAGCCATCTTGACCAATTTCCAAGTAATTTAGGTGATGTAAGTGACGAACAAGGGGAGAGATTCCACCAAGATATCAAAATTATGGAGGAACGGTACCAAGGCCGCTGGGATTCCCACATGATGGCTGATTACTGCTGGTGCTTGAAAAGAGACCTGCCATCAACAAGCAAATACGCTAGAAAGTCTTACAAAAGAAAATTTTTGCCACAGTGAAAGCTTCATATCTGTTTGTTTTTTTATTTTAAGTCATTTCTATCGTTATAATGTAATTTTACTGTAGTTTGAACTGCTTGTATTCATGAAACTTGAAAAAAAAATTTAACACATGACTTAATTTTTTAGTCCTAATTTGAAAAATCTGGAAAATGGCACATAGGCTGTCGACAAGAATCAGGACCTGATAGAGCCAAACCGAGTTGAAATTCGTATTCAGCGCACCCAAATTACCTAGAATCAAGTGTCAGATATCATTCAATAAAATACGTGTTGCCCAGTGTTATGAATAGAATGTAGCGGTAACCATCGTTATACACAGAATATCTTTGCATGTCTGTTAAATCTGCTTGCCAAATAGAATCAATCGAGGCCGTTGTCTTGGCTGTTTTAAACCTTTTTCTCACAGGCTTATGAAGCGTATAAGCGTCCTGCTCCCAAAAATCTTCAACATCTTTTTTTCCTACTCCGTAAACACTTCTGTACAGTCTATCTACGCCGCCGTAGAGGCTGGGTTAGAAATGTCATAATAGCGTTTTTAATACGTTAGCCATTTGCGTATTTTAGAGGCACGTGGGTAGGGTTGACCGTTTTAACCTCTTCTTTCTCCTCTTCAAAGGTGTTACCGCCGGGGGTGACGGCGTCTTCAATTGTGTCACATGCGTTGCATGTTCCAAGTCTTTTAACCTGTTCAGATTTCCTATCAACGTTTTAGGGACATTTATTTGTTGTAGTCTTGCTTTAATATGCTTCCATCCTGATGGTGAGGCCTATCCCACTTTCTCACCAGATCATGGACAATGTCTACGATATTCGATCCCTGTACCTTTGATCCTTCCACAATGATCTCGCCTGTATCGGTCCATTGTATGGCTGGATCCTCATTCAATAGATTATAAAGACTTAAGCCTTTATCCTCAATGTATGTGGGAGGGTGCTTTTTAATACATGCTCGATATGTTGTGTGGCTATCCCTTAATTTTGGTTGTCAGCTGTATCGTCGGGCACAGGTCCTATGTCGCCATGTCCATCGTCCCCGTGCTGTGCCTAATAACCACAGGAATCTCTGTAGGGTTCTTATAATTTTCGTACTCGTGAAGAAATTTCTGCAGAGCTTCTTGGTATAAGATTCTTTTCTCATCAGGTGTTTTTTCACTGTTTAATAGGGCTAGCAATTCGCTTTCCATTCTTTTAAGTCTGCTTTTACGGGGATCTAGATCCGTGTCTGGATTCCTTTGCAGTGAAGCGTACACCTCGTGGGAATCACTACCACTTTCTTCATTATATTAATCTAGTCAGTAAAGGACCCAAAACTGAAAATAAGATGGGGAGAAATGACCCTCCTGTTTGTACAATAATTCGTTTTTTTGCTACAGTTTGACTTTTACGAGCGAGTGCACGTATTATGTTCTTGTAACGGCGTAGGCGAGCCTTCTGAGGGTTTCATTGATACATTGCAATTTATAACGTTAAGACAGATTTCACAGATGCATTTTAAAAAGTCGGCGTCGATATTTTTAATAAACATCTGCTGCATTGCCCGGGGCAGTCGATGATAGATTTTTATTAATTCACGGTATTTCTTTAGTCTCTTTGTCATTCTGGAATATACACCGTTTCAGGCTCGTTTGGAAATATATTCGTTCGTAGAAGCACTCTAAACGTGTTTCGCGGATGAAGGTCGCAAAGCAAATATCCGTAACGCGTGCTTGTAGCTTCTTTATAAACTTCCAAAAACTCCTTACGCTGATTCGGGAACATTTGATTGGCTAATACCCCAATTTGTGATACATCTCTACGTTGCTTAGTGAGACAACTCACCATAATAATGCTAAAAAGTGGTATCTGGCAACTGAATACATGGCACGAAATCTTTTAATTGTTTAGTGAGACAACTCACCATAATAATGCTAAAAAGTGGTATCTGGCAACTGAATACATGGCGCTATCTGGCAACTCAAGCCATTTACGCCTTCTAAGCCAACTGGCTGATTAGGAGCCTATAAAACAACGCCTACTCGGCTGAAGTCTTAATATGCACTTGGCTCCTGCCAGGTGAACACCTCTCCTCCTTTCTCTCCTCCTTTCTCTCCTCCTTTCTCTTGGGGGATAACGCCGCCTCCAAGTTTTCCTTGTTGCACCTGCAGCATCCCCCCTTTGGGGGAATTTTTTGTTTGTTTGCAACCCACCCCCACCCTTTGCAACATTACGTAATAAATTGCAACATTCTTGCACTCTCCCCTTTTGCGGCTATCTACTCTCTTTATACTCTTTTCTTTTTAATTGAATCGAATAACCTTTATTGATAAAATAAACAGTTTTACAATTTTGTGTCTATATATATAGGGTGATCCAGAGAAATGGGACCCAAAAGAAACCCCTGTAACTCTTAAAGTATAAGTCCTTTTATAAAATCATACGCATCATTCGAAAGAGGATAGTTACAAGTTTGTACAGGATTGTATAGGTTTTGACAATACAAGACAAGATAAGATACAAAACAAAATAAAAGTGTTAGTTAAAACTAACCCTTCAAGATGACTCCATGGACTGTGGAACAGCTGCGTTTCATAACTGAGCAATATTATGAGCATGGAAGAAGTGTAGTTTCAGCTCTTAGAAGGTGATTTTGACATCTGAAAATTTGTCTTGAAAGATCTTTGAGCTGACGAGGTGTAGCTCTGAATACACGAAAGGCCTTGGAATCGTTTTTCTTTTTCCTTGTGGTTTGCAGCATATATATATATATATATATATATATATATATAATGTGTGTGTGTGTGTGTTTTGCTTGATGCAGAAGAGAGTTCCTTTCTTGAGGTTTTCATCTCAGTTAACCAGCTACACCTGACTCATCTGGGATTGTTCCCAGACGGATGTTTAGTTTCCTTTTGATGACGTTTATGTTGACATCACTAACATTCCTTATTTGATTTGACACTTAATTTTGTTCCTCCAACCGGAAAAAGATATATATATATACAGGGTGTTTGAAAACTTTCTGTACAAATTGTAATGGGGGATAGGCAACACCAAGACAAACCCTTTTCGTCTATAAGTGTATGTCCGCTGACGTCACCATTCGGCGCGAGAGGGCGCCGCTGCAATTGGCTAAAAGGTGAAGTGGGCTAGACTCGCGCTTGCCGCGGGCATTCTTAAATCGGACGTAGTACGCGTAACATGGAGCGCTTCACGACTGCTGAGATGGCTGACATGCATATGGTGTATGGGGCTGCCAATGGAAACGGAAGAGCTGCTGTGAGGTTGTACCGACAGCGCTCCCCAAACAGACGTGTGCCAAACCACCAAACGTTTGCGCATTTGCATCGGCGACTGCGAGAAACTGGAACATTCCATGCAAACATGCATGACACTGGTCGGGAGAGAAACGTGCGCACTCCTGACATGGAAGAAGAAATCCTACGGCGATTTGAGGACAATCCAAGCGCAAGCACGCGAGGTGTTGCACGTATCCTCGGTGTGAACCACGACCTGGTCTGGAGAGTGTTGCACGAGCAGCAACTTGCCATGGACGATACCCGCCAAACATTGACGGCGAACCGTTCTTGATGAGCATGTACCCGTGTAGCATGTGGATTTGCGTGCGCCCACACGTGAGAATTGTGCATGTTAAACACACCCTCACGTGTGAAACAGGCCTCATCTGAGAACAGCACATAAGCCGGAAAATTAGGCTGCACCGCTGTCTGCTGCAAAAACCAGCGTGCGAATTCCACACGAAGAGGGTAATCCCGAGGTTGTAATGCCTGGACTCTCTGACGATGAAACGGATGTAACTGCTGCTCGTGCAGCACTCTCCAGACCAGGTCGTGGTTCACACCGAGGATACGTGCAACACCTCGCGTGCTTGCGCTTGGATTGTCCTCAAATCGCCGTAGGATTTCTTCTATGTCAGGAGTGCGCACGTTTCTCTTCCGACCAATGTCATGCATGTTTGCATGGAATGTTCCAGTTTCTCGCAGTCGCCGATGCAAATGCGCAAACGTTTGGTGGTTTGGCACACGTCTGTTTGGGAAGCGCTGTCGGTACAACCTCACAGCAGCTCTTCCGTTTCCATTGGCAGCCCCATACACCATATGCATGTCAGCCATCTCAGCAGTCATGAAGCGCTCCATGTTACGCGTACTACGTCCGATTTAAGAATGCCCGCGGCAAGCGCGAGTCTAGCCCACTTCACCTTTTAGCCAATTGCAGCGGCGCGCCCTCGCGCCAATGGTGACGTCAGCGGACATACACTTATTGACGAAAAGGGTTTGTCTTGGTGTTGCCTATCCCCCATTACAATTTGTACAGAAAGTTTTCAAATACCCTGTATATATATATGTATATATATATATATATATATATTATATATATATAAGCAAACAACCACAGGGAAAAGGAAAAAGAAACACGAAATCCGAGCGCTTTCGTGATATATTCACATCTTCAGAGAAAAACAAGTAATAGATTACTTGTTTTTCCCTGAAGATGTGATTATATCACGAAAGCGCTCGGATTTCGTGTTTCTTTTTCCTTTTCCCTGTGGTTGTTTGCTTATTAATAAGATCACGTGTTATTCTGTGATTTTACTGCATATATATAACCTTTGGTTATATACTGTATATATATATATATATATATGTTACGCCCCGTTTGTGTAATTGCCTAATTCATGAACTGGACATATAATTGCCTATTTCATGAAATGGGCAACTTACTGCCCATTACATGAAATGGACATTTTTTTGCCCAATTCGTGAAATGGGCGGAATTTTGCTTGCCCATTTCATGAAATGGGCATCTGTGTGAAGGAAAATTAAAATTTCGATTGAATCATTTATTACAAAAATAAAACATTAAAAAGAGATAAGGCAAAGTGATAATGATTAGTCTACATTCTCACAGGAATTGTGACAGGCGCTGTTGCGACTGCGACGAAGATTAATTATTTTTCAGACATAGACATCGTTTAGTTAGACAATTACTTCTGCGATGCAATGGCACCTCCTGAACCCTTGTCCTCCACAAACACTTTGTAGTTTAACGATTTCGCGAATGCTTAGTTTGTTTGAGGGAATATCACTAGATTTAAGACCAGTATAGTGAACAGATTCAAACTGATTCCTTGAAAGTTTACCATTTATTATTCTAACTTTTGTTCCTACTGTGTAGCCACCGTCGTCCTTAGCAAGAATTATATTATATTAGGAGGCTCACCTTTACTACGATCAAATTAAGATACTGTAACTGCTACATTATGACCAACGTTGACCACTGGCAACATTCTTTTACATCACGTCACTATTTTTTCTGCTTGTAGCACTATGCCCTCATGAGCTTTTTGCCGTGCGAGTACAGCAGGGTGTACAGCAGCATCGTCTTGTGATACGTCCTTAGGTGATACATGCAGCACGGCTGTTTCATGCGCAGGTGAGTGGTCTGGCTCCAGCGGTGGTGGTGCGGGTGTTTCAGCAGCATTTTCTTGTGCTGGCAATGTTTAGGCGTTGCAAATGGGCAACTTATTGCTGCCCATTACATGAAATGGGCATTTATATTACCCAGTTCATGAAGTGGGCGGAATTTTGCTTGCCCATTTTGTAGAATTGTATAAGATTCTAAAGGTCATACACGTGATTGCCCATTTCACGAACTGGGCAATATAATGTACAGCAAATTTAGAGTTCTGAATATTTCCACAGTTAAGTCCCAAATTGTGCCAGAAACGTGTTATTTAAACACTATTCGTACTGCGTATTAAAATAAGTAGTTAAAATCCACACAATGTCTTTGGAAAGATTGATAAATAGTGGCCTGGGCCAGTCTGGAATAACCCATTGCATCATTCATATATAAAGTATATATGCGAGTTGTTTGGGGAGATTTTGGAGAGTCATAGCCTCGTAACTAAAAAATTATCCTCTTTCAAGTTAAGAATTTAACCTTGTTTTCACCTTGTTTGGTATCTGGCAAATTCTTCCTGCTCGTATTTACCAAAGGTTTATTTTGAAATTGAAGGTTTGTCCTTTCATTACACTAGGCAACAAATTTCAACTTTTTTTTTGTTACAGACACGTGAACTACTGATTCCTACTAAAGCGCTGATGCTGATTTCAGATCTGATATCAAAATTTCTCTATCACGTCCAGATTTTGTGTAACCGAAAACCCCTATTTTTCATTTTTTTTCTCACCCGCTTCTATTACGAAAGCCGTCTAAGCTACTTTTCCGTGCCACGTTTTATGTTAAGCATACTTAAATAATTAGTGAACAGGGATGTCTTTCCTCCTTTATTCTGGCTTAAGACAGACAGCGGAATTCCGCTGGCGGAGTTACCACCCCTGCGCCCAACCATCCACCCAAAGCGCGTTAGTATTTTGTTGTTACTACTGAAAGGCAAATTCCTGTTCTTAAGTGAAACTTTGGTGTGTCCTCTTCCTTTGTCGCTTGTAGGATGACGAGCTCTCCTTCTGCAGGAACCAACAATAATCTCCCATCATATTTTGGTTGAAATTACCTTGGTATCTGTTTTCCATAACTGAGATCTGTTGGTGGAAGCGCTCACCATGCTCGTCACTTACAGCCCCAAGGTTGGCCGGGAAGAAGTCAAGATGAGAATGTAAAAAATGAATTTTCAAAGACATTCTGCATCCCATTATTTCATAAGATTTAAGCATGTTTTCTACGAGTTTACGGTGGTTTTCAGCTTTGTGGTTTCCAAGAAAATTTTTGACAACTTCAACGAAAGATGTCCATGCTCCTAGTTCATTCTCATTTAGGTTAGATGGAAACGATGAGTCGTGGATGACACTGCGGATCTGTGGTCCAGTGAAAACTCCAGCTTCTAGCTTAGCATCTGTCAATATTCCTTTGAATTTATCCTTTAAATATTGGAAACCACTACCTTGATGATCCATACCCTTCACGAAATTTTTCATAAGGCCAAGTTTAATGTGAAGTGGTGGAAGATGTACTTTCTGAGGGTCAATAAGTGCTGGGTGTTTCACATTGTATTTACCAACAACATGTTCAGTTCTAGATGGCCAATCATGTTTTTTAGTGGTTCTTGTCATCTCTGCTGTTCCATAGACACAAAAAGCACATATGCTTTGTGTAGCCCAACTGTAACCCAAGAAGTAATGATACAACTTTAAGGTCGCCACAAATATTCCATGTGTGGTCCTTATATTTGATGAGTCTTAGCAGCAGTTTCATCGATTCATAAGTCTCATTAAGGCCAGTGGCATGTGCTACAGGTATTGAAGGTTTTTCATTGCCGTTGTGCAGTAATACAGCTTTAAGGCTAGCTTTACTAGAGTCAATGAACAGTCTCCATTCTTTTGGATCATAGCGACAGCCAATCCCTTGCATCAGACCACTGATATCGTGGCAGAAACAAACGTTTTCTTCCTGTAAATAAAATGATGAAAACTGCAAATGGCGATGGCGGAAATGGGAAACTTTGGTGTTTGGTTGGAGAAGATTAAATTCTTGAAGTCTTGAACCAAGCAACTCTGCCTTTTCTTTTGGTAATTCCAAATCGCGCACTAAGTCATTTAACTCCGCTTGACTTAACAAATGTGGGGAAATATTTGCATCTGGAACATATATGCCATCTTTCCCTGTTTCTATATCACTAGCAGAATCTTCAGATGAACTGCTGTCTGTTATCGTTGGTGGTGGATTTGTTTCATCATGTGGTACTGATTTCATTGCTGATTCGCAGTTTGGGTACGTGATCTTTGATTTGTTTTTCTTTGTGAAACCAGCAATCTTTGTCAAACAAAAATAACAATCATTGAAGTGATTTTTCGGCTCACGCCAAACCATGGGGACTGAGAACGGCATAGCTTTTCTTTTACCATTCATCCAAGCTATTAACATTGCATTGCACTGTGCACAGCAAATATGTGGTGCCCAGTCCCTCTGTTGGTCTCCTAACTTAGTCAAAATAACACTTGTAGGCAAGTTTAATCTTTGTTGTTATGTTTCTACGTTGTGGCTTAGGTGTATATTGTCCACAGACAAAGCAGAAGTTGTCTGGGTGATTTACACAAGCACGTCTATTTGATGCCATTTTGAATTACCATACAATATCTGAAAAAACGCTATAAAAACACACAAGTCACCACAACCTGTCACTTGCTCATCAGCAGAGAGCTTCAACAACCGTTCTGCTTGACTGTCACGTAGCGACTGACCGTTGGGCCGTAGCCCGTTACTATGCTCTTGACTCAGTGTTGCCAACTCGGGATAAATTTTCTTTATCAAAATTGTTCGAATTTGTATATAGTTGGCAAAAAAAATTGCTTTAACCTTGAAAAGCAAGTTTCATATTACTGGCATTAAGCCGATTAAAACCAAAATCTGGACGTGGTAGAAAATTTTACTAAAAGTGATTTGCATTTTACACAAAATCTAGACGTGATAGAAAAAATCTAATTATAGATTTGAAATCAGCATACCGAAATTAGCTAGGAGCACCTATTTGGTCTTCTGTAACAAAATCTTTGTTGCCTAGTGTTATCTTCATGTTCTCTCCAGAGAGTTATAAATCCTGGCCTTTCCCAGTAATCATATCGTTTGAGTCAATTTATTTTTACATTAAAAGTTCGTTGGTGCTTCTTTTAGCTGGTTATAATGTTTCAGACCAACAAACACCCTACGATCCACTCATAACTGATCTACCTAACCGTTGCTTTCCTCCAGTTTATTTGGGGTCGTTAGGACCGAGCAGCGTTTAAGTGTTGAAATAATTAATGTTTTCAGTAAAGAGACCATTACGCTTCTGTCTCTTCTTTTGAATGTCCTGAATGTCTGTTCATTCATTCCCCTCGATTTCTTCATTGTTATCTTGTTTTGCAAATCGAAATTCACGTCCGCCATCAGTCATGATCATTCTTAAATTATTTTAGTTTTCCCTTTTGTGTGGGACTTTTGTCTCTTTGGGGGCAAATATCTCTCTCTCTCTCTCTCTCTCTCTCTCTCTCTCTCTCTCTCTCTCTCTCTATATATATATATATATATATATATATATATATATATATACGCCTCAGTGGTGTAGTGGTTAGCGTCGCTGACTACGAATCCATCGGCCCCCGGATCGAGACTCGGTGACGGTAGGCGACGAGCGACAAAACCCAGCTGTTCATCCTTCCACACAATAAAAAAAGGAAGTGGTTCGTAGATAAATGGGTACCCTGGGTGGCCTAGTGGTTAAGATGCTGGGCTGCTGGTGGGGCGTGGTTCGGATTCCACCTTAAACTGTAGGTCTAAGGTGGAGTGAAAAGCTTGACCTTCGTCAGAATGAACAGTTCGGGCGGAAGTTAACTAAAGTTTAACCAAAGGTGTATATATATATACACACAGTATATATATATATATATATATATATATATATATATATATATATATATATACGCGCACACACACTATTCCCTTGGTTTTTAATGTTTTTTTGCGTAGCGAAGGAACTGAACCTTTTCGATGTTAAATTCCGTAATATTCTGTAGTTATAATTTAGATTTAAAAAAAAAGAAAAGAAATTTGATTTTGACTTTTTGGAAATGTAAAAGTTTTCTTATATTTTAAAGTAAATCCTATAATTAGTGCACGAGTTTATTCCGGGCGTATACTTATTGGTGACGTCAATGAATTCCGTTTACTCTTTTACGAATAGTCTGGTCAAACTGATGTCAGAGCCTGTAATTCCCCCCCCCCCCTCTCTCTCTCTCTAACATTATGTACAGTTCACAATTGATAGTTATAAAAGATATTCAAACTACATTAAGAGAGAGCCAGGGAAGATTTTAATAACACATGCTGTCCCCCTCCCCCCCAATCACCCCCCTAGGAATCGGAATGGGAGGGAGTCCCCTAAACGGCTAAGGCAATTGCATCAAATTTAGTATACACATTAAGGAAGAACCGGGGAAGGTTTTAGTAACACACACCCCTCCCAGTCTCCCCCTGGGGGAACTTGGAGGGGGACCCCCTAAATGGCTAGGATAATCTGCACCAAATTTAGTTTACATATTAAGGGAGAACTAGGGAAGGTTGTAGTAACACACTCACACCTCACCTCCCAGTCCCTCTTAGGCTGTGTTTCTGGGACTTTTGCTGCGCAAGGCGCAGCGGGCATTTTGATATATGCTCAACTGTCGACTACTTGAAAACACTCACACGAGATTTTAAGTAGACTTCAAGGAAATAAACTAGAGGAAAACCAACTATAAGGAAAAAAAAGTTGAACTTTTACGCCATTTCTTCAGCATTCGTGTGACAGAAAGCATCTCTGGCTGATAGGCCCTCATCGCCCTTCGCATACTTTAATTCAGTATTTTGTAGACTTTCTTTTCTTGGCTTACATTTACCTCAGCCAAAATGCCGTTACAGCAATTCAACGCGTGTGTAAACATTCCGCTGCTGCGCATAGAACTCGAATTGTGCCGTTTGTCAATTTACCATTTTAAATAAACAATCCATTATTATTGCATAATTTAACGTAATTTATTATCTGTTATTATATTTGACATTGTGTATCTTTACTGACAATTAATTCATAACATGTCAAGCCATTTGCAATTTCGATTAATAACCATTGCATTTTGTATTGTATGTACCGGACTGAATTTGTCATTGCAATATTAAGCTTGCACGACTTTTCCCTTTAATTAACAATCTCGTCTTTTTCCTTCTTGATTGATAAGTTAATGGTGACCACAAATAAGTAACTATTAAATTACCTGGTCAGCTTGTTTGATTATAAATTACTGCAGCCTTGAGAAACTATACAAATATGCTATACAAACTCGCCCTAATTAGGGTGCCACTATATAATTTTTTAGAACACCTTTTTCTGGTACCTTTTGGTTTGCTTCCGCCCGAATTGTTCATTCTGACGAAGGTCAAGCTTTTCGCTCCACCTTAGACCTACAGTTTAACGTGGAATCCGAACCGCGCCCCACCAGCAGCCCAGCGTCCTAACCGCTAGGCCACCCAGGGTACCCATTTATCTACCAACCACTTTCTCTATTGTGTGGAAGGATGAACAGCTGGGTTTTGCTGCGCGCCGCCTGCCGTCACCGGGTCTCAATCCCGGGGGCGATGGATTCGTAGTCAGCGACGCTAACCACTACACCACCGAGGCGTATATACTGTATATATATATATATATATATATATATATATATATACACACCCAGAGAAGTGTCATATTATGTGTAAGATTATTTGAATACAGATTACTCAGAATAAAAATAAATTGATATTACAGGAACTCAAATATTGAAGTGTAGATAGGCTGACCATATTTCCTTGAGACAAAAACGGGACATTGGGATGGCAAAAAAGGGACGGGGGTTATGTAATATTCTGTATTCATGAAAAAGTAAGTACATAAACCGGGACAAAATTGACATTTTTATTAAAACGACGGTACGGCCAGGAAATATAAAACAAACGGTACTGTCCTGTTCAAAACGGTACGTATGGTCAGCCTAAGTGTAGAATATAAAGCAGAAGACCTACAAGTAACTTACATACGGGTATTTTAACCAATAAAAAATTCACGAGGAAAAAATGAAAACAATTGACCATTGATTGGTGCGTCAAATTTCTTTTCACATCTCATCTTCTTTAGATTACTTCAATTCCACACTTCCTAAATGAAATGACCATTATTAATATATATATATATATATATATATATATAACAGTGTTGGGCACTAAAGCGTTAATCCGATAAAGTTAATTAACGAAGTTAACTTTTTTTAACGGACTATTAACGGAAGTTAATTTCCATTTATCGTTATCGGACCAGTTAACTTCCGATAACTCGATATTTAGTCTGTTAAAGTCCGTTAACACGTTAACTGCGAGGAGTCATTCACGGAAGATCACCGCTCCGCGAATGAATTCAAACCGCCATAACTTCAGTCTGCCAATTCCGTCCTCTGCCGCAGTGGAACGGCTCTTCTCTCTCGGCAAGGACATCCTGAGGCCCAAGAGGTCAAGACTGGCACAACTTTGAGAAGTTGGTCTTTCTGAAAGGCAACCAGCACATTGTGTCATAGTCTTTAATAAATGTGCCTAAAATTTAATTTTACCTTTCAGTTCCTGCCATAATAATTCTCTGGTAAATTAAAATTTAGTTAATGGTTAGTGGTTACAAGGGTTTAAAACATGTAATCAGTACATTTTTTATTAAAAATAAAAAAAAAGTTATTAAGCAAAAAAGTTGCAAAACTTGATAAAAAATACAGTTAAATACCTATTTATTGTTGGATTTTGCATAAATAAACATTTTCTATGGGTTTTAAAGCTTTTTCCTTGATTTTTTTAAATGTTACTAAAGAAATAGTTATCGTTAACGGATTATCGTTAACTTCCGTTAACTTTGTAGTAAAATTATCGGATTATCGTTATCGGAGTTAAAAACTGGGGTTAACGGATTATCGTTATCGAAGTTAACTTTTTGGTTAACGGTGCCCACCACTGTATATATATATATATATATATATATATATATATATATATATATATATATACACACACACACACACACACCAGGGGACCATTCTGAGTTCAATCCCATATATGAAAATAACCCGAAGGAAAATTAAAACGGTTATTTTTATCAAAATATTATTCACGTGTTACTTTCGTGAAATAATTTATATATATATATATATATATATACACACCCTCAGTTCAAAGAACAGTTTTGCTTCCGCCCGATTGTTTTTTCTGACAAAAGTAAGCTCGTTGCTACATCTTAGACTTGCATTTTAACATAGAATCCGAACCATGACCCTGGAAAGTAAAAAAAACTACAAAGTCCTCGTTCGGACTCGATCTCACGACCTCCCATCAGCAGCTCAGCCCTCTTGATTATTAGGCTACCCAGGGTACCCATTTATCTACCAACCCCTTTTTTTTTCGAGAAACGATGAACAGCTGGGTGAGAGTGAGTGTAGTCTCCCGGAAACAGAACCAGAGGTTGATGGATTCGTAGTTAGCGTAGTCGAATATATATATATATATATATTATATATATATATATATATAATATATATATATTGTGGTCCGTGACGGGGTATATAAGAAGGAAGAACCAGTATCTAAACCACAGTGCATTAGAGTGAGGAGGTGTGTAGACGGTTTTCCGTGGAGGTGGAGGAGATTTTTCGTCATTATTAATATTATCATTATTTTACTTTTAAATTTTCGAAGTATATTTAAAATATTTTATTTTAATATAATTGTTTTAATTTGGTGTATTAAAAAGTACTCGTGTACATATTTATCGCGTACTTTCTATCACAGTACTACGAGTACTAATTTTGTATTAATTTCCGTATTAATTAATTTTTAGTACATTTTAGTACATGTAATTATTACCGTTCATTTTGTTAGTTAGAATTTATTTGTATAATTTTTTTCGGGTTCAATTTTGGTTTATAATTTATGATAATTAATGTGAGCTATCGGTAGCTCAGGCGGTTATAGTCGCGGGCTCTGAGTGGTGAGGCTCTGGTTCGCTGGCATCGAGTGGGGTTGAGCCAGCCACTTGCTCTACAGTATTTCCGCTGTGGCTCGGGTAATCCTTGAGGCCCCACTTACCCCTACGTAGTGGAAATGAGCTACCTGGGTCTTTAATTAATGTAATTTCAGTGATTGAATTTTATAATTTTATATAAATTAACAGCTTCGAACCTCCTCCTTCCCGTATTCGATTACCTTTTGTTTATGGAATGCCGGGGGGGGGGGGGGGGGGCGGTAATATGTGTAGAAAGTCTAAAAAGATTTAATTATTACAAAGTTTTTTAGATTATTATATCTTTTAATTCATTTTCAGATTCAATTTTTTTAATAGTATTAAAAGTAAACAGTTGCTATTTTAAAAACCTACTGTAAATGCATAATAGACTCGACCTTCAGCGCTGACTCGAGTAACCATCCCTATCAATACAATCCTAAATACAGACATTTTAAAAAGTTACCCTTAAAATAATACATAAATTGTTTGATTTGTTTTTTTTGTTTTTGTTTGGGGGGGGGACATATTCCATTATCAAAAACATGAACTCAAAGTATTTGCTAGTAACGTTTTTCTGTTAATTATAAGTGTCCAAGGTTGTTTAGGAATGTTTTTAGGATATCCAAACATTGATTCCATTAGAGAGAACGGAAGTACTCTCCTTACGAGAATTTAATCAGAGATTGGATGAGAATAATTATCTGTTGAAAAATGATTTGACACAAGACCAAGGAAGATCTACTTTGAATGAGGTACGATAATCAATTATTTATTTGTCTCCTCTCTCTCTCTCTCTCTCATCGTCATCACTTATTGTGTGTGTGTTAGTGTGCGGGAAGGCGGTGTGGCCTCCCCTAAGAGAATTTAGGGGTTTCATTTATGGGAAAATATGTTGAAAGGTGTTTCCGGTCCCCATTAAAGGATTTTTATCCTGTTTAAGTTCCTGTTCCTTTCATACACGTCCCCTCTATTACTAAGGATTAAATAGGATAGGAAAACGGACACGTCTGTGTGTGTGTCATGTGCGCATATACACTGTGTCCGTGTACATAAGATTCTAAACAGGAAATTTTTTTATGACTGTTTCGAGACAAGAGCTACTCTTCTATCTTTTTAATCTAATCGTGATTTTATATATATATATATAATATATATATATTATAATATAAAATTTGAAAAATGGAATAAGTGGCATTTATTCATGTCAAAATCGAAATTAAGGATAACTTTCCTGTGACTTACAGCGCTACAGACTGCCTTGACCACATCTCGATATTTAAAAATTATCCTATGCTACATATTTTTTTCTTTTTCTTTTTAAAATAAAACGGCATGACGTCCCGAGAAGATATTTTAGGGTGAGCCCTTAAACCATCTGAAGAAAACCAATGAAATTTATTGACAAATAAAGTTAACAAAAGGAAAAATTTTCATGATGCATCGCTTTCACTGCGACATTTTAAAATTATCCTACGATATTTTCTCGTTTTCTTTTATTTTATAGGAAGCCTGATGACGTCACAAAAGATTAGTCTAGGCTTGGCTTTATATATATATATATAAGTTTTTACATTTTTTAAATCGTTTTTTACGTTCATGTATTTTTTAATCCCCACCTTTTATTATGTATTCTCTCTCATTCAAATTTCTCACACTTTTTTAAATCATCACTTCCTTTTTTGTGTAATCGGTTTGTAATGAGATCGTCTGCCTTTGCCAGCTTACCGGTAGGCTTTTTCTCCCAGTTTTATTGGATTTTACGCGCGCACACACACACACACACACACGCGCACACAGAATATTTATCAATCACGTGATTTATTTTACGATAGGCCTAAAAACCGAGTAATTTTGGTGACATTTTTTAGTTTTTTGATAGATTGAGGACAAGTTTGATTAAATTGAAAGGAGAGATTGTTGCAGTATTACTGTTTTATATATATATATATATTTTTTTTTTAATTGGGGTTTGTTTAACCTCCTTCGCAACATCTAAGGTCATATGACGGAGGGGACCTACAGCTCTACGTGGGATCCGAACCACGGGTCGCTACATATCTGGGCGCGGAGGACGGTCTCCCATCCAACTACTACCCAGACCCAATGTCGCTTAACTTCGCTGATCTCCGAGAAGCGTTACGACATCGGCCACGACGGAGGCCATATATATATATATATATACACACGCCTCGGTGGTGTAATGGTTAGCGTCGCTGACTACGAATCCATCGGCCCCCAGATCGAGACCCGGTGACGGCGAGCAGCAAAACCCAGCTGTTCATCCTTCCACACAATAAAAAAAGGAAGTGGTTGGTAGATAAATGGGTACCCTGGGTGGCCTAGTGGTTAAGACGCTGGGCTGCTGGTGGGGTGTGGTTCGGATTTCACGTTAAACTGTAGGTCTAAGGTGAGTGAAAAGCTTGACCTTCGTCGGAAGTTAACCAAGGTGTGTGTATATATATGTATATATATATATATATATAATATATATATATAATAATACAAATTTACACAGACCGTTTTCTGTACATTTCTGTGGTGGGCATAATTATAGCCAAGAGCGTGCGGTCAGCTGTCAATTTCTTTCAACCATCTGAACATTTGGGTATCCAAAATCGCGTCATATTTGTTGAAACACACGTGTATCTTCGTGTCTGTGCCCAGATCTCGGACAGACATATGTCTTCCTAGCCCAAAAGACATATTATATATATTATATATGTCTAAGTATAGGTGGACAGGGATTGTCATAGGCCTATGTCTTTTTTTTTTTTATGCCCGTATCTAGCCGTACGTCAGATGGGTATGATGTGGTCAAATCTTATCTTAACGCGCCTTCGACTAATGCCAAAACCCTTAATTTTGGATAACTCTTCAAAATTGTTTAAAATTTTGGACTTATAGATTATCCTAAAATTTAGGGCCATACCCTAAATAAGGGTATAGGCTTCGATATTTACACCTTCAAATTCCTTTTTTATACATTTAGTTTACTTAAATGTAAATACATTTTTTGTTTTACATTTTCAGCATTCTTTTACATATAAAAAATGTAACATTTTTTACATTTTTTGGGAAATATTTTTAATTTTACGAGTTTTACTGATGTACCTTTTAGATTTAATTAAGGAAATTGATGTACATTTTCATCAATATACAGACAAATTTTCATCAAAATACTATAACTTCCTCAATTTAATATTGGATCACCTGAAGAGTGAAGATCAGGGCCCCCATGTATTCTTCTTTTTTTGAATGCCCGGTTAGGTTAACTTATACATTCTTGAAGATTGGTTAGGTTAAGTCGTGATTTTCGATAGTTTTAACGAAGATATCATTTGTTAATTGAGACTGGGGGCCCTGATCTTCAGGTGATCCAAATTATTTAATTCACTACAAGCTATTTTGTAATGAAAGTATAATATTTCTTAATAATACTTTCGTTGATATATATATATATATATATATATATATATATATATAATAATATATATGTATATATATATATCCCATAGTAAAAACATTGGATTGTACCCATCACTTTGAAATAATTAATCCCTACAACGAATTATCTCGTCTGATCGTTTTCCCAAATATTGAAATGGTATGAAACTCATTTATCTTAGCGTATCTGACGCGTAAAAGTAATGGCAGTTACGCTATTCTCCATTTGAGATTAGCATATTAGGGGTGGCTTAAGTATTTTTCACCCTTTAGAAAATGTGATATCTGATACCATTAGATTATTAGAAAAGTGAACTTATGGGTGAGGGTTCATTGGAAGAATTTTATGCAAATGATATGATAAAGTGCGTATTATGAATCGTACACATGAATGTATACACACGTACACGTATTGCTTTTATTGGCAATTTTGTTTGGATTAGTTAAGTTAGGTAAGGATATTAGGTTAGTTAAATCAATTAGGTTGATAGATTAGCTGATGAAATTATAAAGTTGATTAGCTCGGTTAACCTTGGTTTTGCTTCCGCCCGAATTGTTCGTTCTGACGAAAGTCGACTCGTTGATCCTGAGACCTACAATATAACGTGGAATCCGACACGACCCACCTCGGGTGTCAGAAATTACAAAGTCCTCGCCCGCACTCAATCTCACGACCTCGCATCAGCAGCCCAGCGTCTTAACCACTATACTACCCGGGTACCCATTTACGAGTATCTACCAATCAATTTTTCTTGTATGGAGGATGAACAGCCGGTTTGCTGGTGTGTACCTGCTTATGCGAGATAGAGTTCAAAACAGCAACTCCCTCGCACATCAGGCCAAGTCTAGAGGTGGGGTCACTAGCCTGACCTTCGTGAGAAGAATGACCGACGCACGAACATCTACAAGGCGACAAGGTTATATTATCTTACGCGTAATGTGAATAATTGCCTAATACTGACATTAGGCAAGATATTTCCTAATGTGCACGTAAGAACTTAGCCTTAGGTTAGGTGTTTTTTTTTAAGTCAAACACAGTCAAACACTCGGAAAAACACCCAACCTAACCTAACCTAGTGTAAGGCAAAGTTGTAATGTGCACATTAGGCAATTAGCCACATTACACGTAACATATATATTATTAGTTTGAAAGAACGCTGTTGCTATGCTAGTCTGAAACTATTTTTTTTTTTTTCCAGAAAAAGAAATTCGCGCCAATGAAAGTGGAAATTTTATACGTTTAATCTTCAAATCTTGTTATTTATTAGCTGTGTACCATAGTCCAACAAACTATATATATATATAGTTAGTTAGTTAGTTAGTTAGTTAGTAATGAGCTCTTGCTGGCTATCTTTCATGTTAAATTTACACTTCCTCACATTTAATTAAATCAAATTGCAATTTTTTTTAAAAACGTACCTATATATATATATATATATATATATTATATTATATATTATATATATATATACTCTTATACTCGATGTAAAAACAAATCTAAAAACTAAAACCAGTTTATGATGAAAA
>JAJOZX010003775.1:382500-385000 GCA_023014485.1 Bathynomus jamesi | reverse complement strand
GTTTAAAAAAAGGGGGGAAATTTAACCTTCAACTGTTCTCCCCCAAACATTTAAGTTATATTATACGTATATTTGTAAAAATACTTCACTTCAGATTAGCGCTTCTGATTAGCACTTCATTTATTGCACTTCTGATTAAGACTTCAGATTACCACTTCATCAAGCCACTTCTTTGAAGGCACTTCTTCATCAGAGAACTTCATTACGAGACTCTTCTTTGGACAGCAGCCTCGCTGCGGGGAGGGGGCAGAGGCCCCTTGCCCCTTAACTAGAACGCCTCGTCTATACGAGACACCCCAGACCCAGCCAGGATAAGAAGAAGATTATTAAGAAGAGGATTCTAACAACTTGCGACCCTATAGCCAGGATAAACAAAAATTGGCGACCCTACTAACAAGAAGATGATGATTTTAAGAAGAGGATCTTAACAGTCTGGCGACCCTTTACCAGGATAAGAAGAAGATGATATGGGGTCTAACACCCCTAATTTTAACCAGAAGATGTTTAACAAGAAGATGTTTAACAAGAAGATGTTTAACCAGAAGATGTTTAACCAGAAGATGTTTAACCAGATGTTTAACCAGAAGATGTTTAACCAGAAGATTTTAAGAAGAGGCCACTCTTTGGCCAAGAATAGAAATTACCCTGCATCAGGATAAAAAGAAGATTTTAAGATTATTTTAAGAAGAGGCCACTCTTTGGCCAAGATAGAAATTACCCTGCATCAGGATAAAACCAGTCGACCGGCGTGTCACGACTTCTAGTTCGTAACATCCACCCTTGACCGGTGTGTCACGACTCCAAGTTCTTCACGCCTAGTTTTCATCCAGGAACAAGTAGCCAGCAAGACGTCTTCAGGACACGTCTCTAAGGATTTCGCCGTAGGAATTTTGTTAAATAAGTTGTTTTTTTTTAAGAAATTTATAAACACTTGAAAAAAAATCAGTACTATTAACAGTTAATATTTAGTATGGAGCCAGAATTTAACACAAAACACAGTGAACATTTCAGACACCAGTGATACATTTTTTTTTAGTGAAATAGAAATTGTAACAGAGTTAATTGTAACAGAGTTAATTGTAACAGAGTTAATTGTAACAGAGTTAATTGTAACAGAGTTAATTGTAACAGAGTTATTTTCAGTTATTTTCAGTTATATTCAGTATAGAATAATTTTATTTTATGTACCTTCCCGTACATTAGAGTGAAATGTTGTTTACCTTTTTTTTATTTTTTGTTTGCAAATTTTTTTTCAATTACTGAATTGAATTGACTTGCAAATTAAGAGAGAGAGAGTTTACAGAGTTTAGAGAGAGTTTAGAGATTTATAGAAATACTTGAAGCAGTTTCAAGTTAGACAGTTTAAGTTTCAAGATACTTGACAAGCGTTCAAGTTAGGTAGTTTAAGTTTCAGAATACTTGACAAGTATTCAAGTTAGACAGTTAAGTTTCAAGAATACTTGATAAGAGTTCAAGTTACAGTTCAGAATACTTGGCAAGCGTTCAAGTCAGATAGTTTCAGAATACTTGATAAGAGGTCAAGTCAGAAGGTTGCGCCAAGACGGCCAACCGCCCCAGAGATTTTTATAGAAATACTTGATAGAGTTCAAGTCAGAGAGTTTTATTTGAAGTCAGAGAGTTTTATTTGAAGTCAGAGAGTTTTATTTGAAGTCAGAGAGTTTTATTTGAAGTCAGAGAGTTTTATTTGAAGTCAGAGAGTTTTATTTGAAGTCAGAGAGTTTTATTTGAAGTCAGAGAGTTTTATTTGAAGTCAGAGAGTTTTATTTGAAGTCAGAGAGTTTTATTTGAAGTCAGAGAGTTTTATTTGAAGTCAGAGAGTTTTATTTGAAGTCAGAGAGTTTTATTTGAAGTCAGAGAGTTTTATTTGAAGTCAGACAGTTTTATTTGAAGTCAGACAGTTTTATTTGAAGTCAGACAGTTTTATTTGAAGTCAGACAGTTTTATTTGAAGTCAGACAGTTTTATTTGAAGTCAGACAGTTTTATTTGAAGTCAGACAGTTTTATTTGAAGTCAGACAGTTTTATTTGAAGTCAGACAGTTTTATTTGAAGTCAGACAGTTTTATTTAAAGTCAGACAGTTTTATTTGAAGTCAGAGAGTTTTATTTGAAGTCAGAGAGTTTTATTTGAAGTCAGACAGTTTTATTTGAAGTCAGACAGTTTTATTTGAAGTCAGAGAGTTTTATTTGAAGTCAGAGAGTTTTATTTGAAGTCAGACAGTTTATTTGAAGTCAGACAGTTTTATTTGAAGTCAGACAGTTTTATTTGAAGTCAGACAGTTTTATTTGAAGTCAGACAGTTTTATTTGAAGTCAGACAGTTTTATTTGAAGTCAGACAGTTTTATTTCAAGTCAGACAGTTTTAGTTCAAGTCAGAGAGATTTATTCCAAGTCATTTTTATTCCGAGTCCCAAGTTAGTTTTCAATGCAGTCAATTGAATTCAACTTTTCCTTTGTAATTTAAGAAAATGTAATTTAAGAA
>JAJOZX010003775.1:325000-377500 GCA_023014485.1 Bathynomus jamesi | reverse complement strand
AAATGAGATTTAACGTAGATAAGTGCAAAATTGTACATATAGGTTCGCGTATCGGTAATTTTGCATATAGTATCTCAGGGAAAGAGTTGATAAGCGTAGAGCAGGAAAAAGATTTAGGAGTTATAGTCACTGGTGATTTGAAAGTAGGGAAACAAAGTACAGCAGCGGTCAATAAAGCGAACAAAGTGTTAGGTTTTATAGCTCGGAATTTTAGTACAAATCGCGCGATATTATAGTTCCTCTTTTAAATCATTAGTTAGACCCCATTTGGAGTACGCGATCCAATTTTGGAATCCGCATATGCGCAAAGATATAGACAAAATCGAAAGAGTTCAAAGACGAGCAACTAAGATGATTCCGTCGCTTAGGTCAAAGTCGTACGAGGATAGGCTTAAAGAGTTAAAATTGACTACACTTGAGACTAGGAGGCTAAGGGGTGATCTAATCCAGGTTTAAAAAATTATGAATGGGTTCGATAACGTAGATAGAGATAGCTTTTTCGAAATATCTCAATATAATAGGACTAGAAATAACGGGTGTAAGTTGACAAGTAGAAGGTTCGAGACAGCAGTTGCCAAAATCTTTTTTACGCATAGAATAGTAAATAGCTGGATAGTTTGCCGGTAGAAGTAATTAGTGGCACGTCTATAAACATGTTTAAAAATCGATTAGACGCATATGTTGATAGACTGGGTATAGTTTAAGGTAGTAAAATTAAGGGTGGATAAGATAGATTTTGATTCTCTTTTCATTAAAGATCACAATAACCAGACTAGAGGTCATAGTATGAAATTATTTAAGCCAAGATGTAGAACAAATTTAAGAAAACATAGTTTTACAAGTGTTGTGGGAAATAGGGAGGCAGCATCTTGGGTTAGGGGATAATCTCTGTCCTTACACACCCCATTTAAAGAGATTCCTCTGCCGAGCGGTGCCCCCGTAGTACTGTGAAGTAGTGAAAACCTCATGCTCTTCACTTGCCCCACAAACACCTTTAAATGGGAGACCCAAAATGGGTGCGCACACATTTCTACATTACTGTACAGTCTTTACAGCCACACCTACACTTTTCCTCCTAAGTATATGTATTGTAATGTATATGGTTGTAAATTGTGACTTGGTCCGCAATTGATATGGACCGTGACTCATTTTTGGTTAGCAAGGTACTGGTATTGATGGATACCGTAATGAAATTGACTGGATTCTTTGGATCTGATATATTTGCATGTCGGTTATAAATAGATATAGAGTGTAACATATTTGTGGATAGTAGTCTATTATCCTCTGGATCCAGAGATTCTATGTTTAGTTTTAAATTGATAATTATTTAGTTTTGTAAAAATTGGTTGTTGCCAATGTACAGGCAGTTTTTATATAGTGGAGCCGCCTCGATGGGCCGACGTGGCCCCTAGTGTGCCCACTATAAAAATTTCTTATGTTCTTATGTTCCTTGTGGTTCGGAACCCACGTAAAATTGTAGGTCCCCTCCGCCACCACGGAGGACATGCACAATACACAATTACGAACACAGTTAGGTAGACCAGCCATGAGTGGATCCTAGGGTCTTTGTTGGTCTGAAACATTATAACATTATAGCACATTATATATATATATATATATATATATATATATATATATATATATATATATATTAGAATAAATAAAAAATCTAACTCCCTCAGCTCCACAGTACATGTATATAAACTGAAGGACGACATCAGACAAACCCATCATATTATATGAAACATGTATCAACATGCGTGTATCGAATATCGTATATATAATACTAAATTCTCGATCCAAAATAGATACAATACTCAGTTGTGCTTTAATGTAGGCAGGCAGTAAATTGCATTCATGCATACACACAAATGTGCCACAATGTGTATATAAATTGTGGTTAATTTATGGGTATGTCTATTTTGATTAGTGGTTCTTAAAAATATTTCTTGTAGTCTATAGAAAATATAGATTTATAGCGTAGTCGTACAGGGTTCAGTGGTTTTTCACATTTATTTTTTCAAAAATAGTTGTAGAGAATGGGATGGTGGTGGTGGTGGTCGGGGGGGGGTCAATGAAACGTATTATACTGTAATGGTTTCGTATATGTGTATTCTGCGTGTTTTGTTTGTTATGGGATTGTATATACAGTATATATCCTATATTTGCGTGTGTGTATATATATATATATATATATATATATATATATATATAAATAAATAATGACCTTCAGTCTTTCAAACGCAGAGTGTCCAGGCATCGAAAACTTTGGATCTTGATTCTGGCTCTCTCCTTCTTCTATGGGGGCGGAGAGGTGGGCACCTAGAACTTAACTAGGAAAGACTACCTAAATTAAATGTGTATTCGTTGGAAAGAAGGAGAGAGAGGATACACCACAATTTACATATGGAAAATGATCGAAAAACTGGTACATAACCTCAAACTAAACCCAATTAACATCCAAACAACACTGGAGAATAGGAAAGATAAAATGTGTAGTATTCCCAAACTAAAGGCCCGACAAGGGACCTCCTCAACTCTGAAGGAAAATAGCTTGGTTGTCAGGGGGCCAAGACTTTTTAACCAGCTTCCAAAGAACCTCAGGAACGTCATAGGGGTTAAAGTTGGAATTTTCAAACGAAAACTAGACGCTTGGCTCACGACGGTACCAGATGAGCCGGGTGTGCCTGACTATGTGCGACGGAGATCGCGAGAAAGCAACTCCCTCTTGCATCAGGCCAGGCCTAGACGCGGGGCCACTAGCTTGACCTTTGCGTGAAGAGAGACGGACGCACGGAACTTTTAACAGGTTTACCAGGTATATGTGTGTGTGTGTGTGTGTGTGTGTGTGTGTGTGTGTGTGTCGGGAGCAAGGATCGTGCTTATTTGAATAATATGCACATTATATATAAGAATTATGATATTGCTGTCATGTAGATATAAAACTTGTACCGCAATTTTAATGAAACAGTTAAAGACGAGAATTTAACTTGTCTTTTAAGAAGTACAATTTAAAATTTACACAACGCATGTCCATATATATATTTATATATCATAGATTGGAATTCTCTCTCTCTCTCTCTCTCTCTCTCTCTCCAATGATGATGTTAAAGAAGTCACTTTAAAGGTATAGTTAATTTATTTACTACGTTTTAAGAATAATGATGTTTTGGGGGTTGTTCACTTTCATTTTTAACGGTAACGGTCTCGTAACGGAGGGGACCTACAGCCTTACTCGGTACGAACCATCTACGCATCATTACATTATCTGAACGCGGAGGGCGGTCACCCATCTCGCTTATAAGCGATTTAACATCGCTTAACCCCGCTGACCTAACGGGAAGAAGCGTTGCCACGTGGCTACAACACAACCCTAAATTTTAAGAATATATGGTGAATTATATTAAAATGTTTAAATTACCATACACATCCACAGTCGTACACGCTACTATGTCTTTATATAGTAAATAATTGATTAACATTATATTAACAATTAAAAAACTCGCATTAAATTAATAAGTGAAATTGCAATATATATATATATATATATAGTCGGTATGTATTTTCTGTAGGATCTTTTGCTTGCAATTTTTTCCAGTCTACAAATTACGAGCCATTATACATAATGGTGAATAAGAGCACAATGGCGGCCTCGTATCATCAAAGGCAAGCGCTTTCTCGGCAGAATCCCCATACCCAGCATCCTAATCCGGGTATAGAAAGAAAGGCATACCCAGAGATAGAGTGTGAGTTCATAGAGTAAATTATTCAACCTCTTTTGAAGGTTTTGCAATTTGGAGACAGACGATGGAATTAATAAAAGAGGATGTTCCCCAATAGCTGAATGGAGGAGGGACGGGTCATCCGTAATGAAGATTTTAAGGGTGTCCTCCACTTAAAGTTTATTGTCCTTTCACCAGGAACGAAAGGTGTGACCAATCAGCTCCTTTCTGTGCGAAAATAAAACTCATGGGTATTGGGGCATAAGAAAAATTCGTTAAGTTATGGCACGGTTTATCTTTTGTATATATTGTGCGTGTGTGAAGTTATTACTGCACATTCAGTCTTAAGTTTTGTTTATGGGGGTGGGGGACAGTTGTACGATGCTCAGGGAGAGTTAAAACACACACACACACACACACACACACACACACACACACACCATATATTTATATGACGGCTAATTATTTTGCCATTTCACGAACTTTCCTAGCGGTGGTGTTCCCTTATCCTCACTCTTATGAAATCGTTCTTCAAACTCTTTGGTTTATCTTTACACTTTTTCTTCTTAAGGGTTTAAGGACATCACGTATGGACGAAATATGGGAACCCCACCCAAGGAGTCTAAACACCCCACCCACGCTATGGGGCAAATGCTCATATATACTGTACCATGACCACACTGCTAATTTATCTTACACTTCATTCTGCACGAAGCACGATATGGATACAAATTCTTTTGAGGGATTCCTTTATAAGTGTATAGCACGCTGTTCATTACTGATTATATACACACACACACACACACACACACACACGTATATCCAAAGAAAATGTGTAATGCACACGTTCGATCACAACGCTCAAAAAACTCATTATGTAATTTAATATAAACAAAGAATTTGTTTGAATTTTAGCCTAACAAGATAGACTGTGTTCAATATGGGTAATTGTTGTTAAAAATATTTTTGAGCCTACTGTAGAAAAACAGTCTTTCAATGTTTAGACGCGTTTCAATCGAAAATCTGCAGATGGAGATTCCTCGCAATGCAATGGCATACCACTGACGGCACGTGTCATCAGAGCGTGGCCAAAATGGCGAGCGTAAAGATGGCCTTTAATTAGAGCAAATAGACATTGAAGAAAAGCGCTACTGGAAATTTGAGAATGATGTGGAGGTACAACGCGTATGAAGATACGAGTAAGGGTCATCACCAGCAACCCACTTTCCAGTGGCACGATTGAGGAACAAATTCGAGGACGAATTCTCCGTGCAAGTCGTCTGTAAAATGTAATCTGGGGAGTTACGCTTTGCGTAGAGTGAACGCAACACTGCGGCAATTTCAGCCGCATTCCAGCATTCTCCACGTAAATTCATACGACACTGCGCTCGTAAGTCCGGGACAGATAAGTAAAATGTTCACTAAATCCTTCCGGGTGTAAATTGGAAAGCGTATAAGTTAATCTCTAACAGGCGGTGAATGAAGATGACAGACAGACGAGGCTTCCATTCTGCGAGTGGTTTTTTAACAGAACGCATCACAACTCAACATTCATCAACATGATTAAGTGGTCATACGAGTTGTGTTTTAAGTTCAACTGCGAACTGTGTATGGACACACAAATGTGTTTACTGAAATACCGAGAACCTTCATCTTCATATGGATGAAGATTTAAACCTGTCACGAGTCTCAGTGTGGATTTGGCTTTCTCCCGATTGTATTATCAGGCATTCTTCATTGACAAAGTGACGGGTGACCATTGACCAATACATCAATTTCCTAATTTTGGGGGAAACATTTCCCTGTCCGGTAGATGGGACGACGCGATTCAGTGGAATATCCACCATGTTCTTCGGCTCTCGTATCCCCAGATGTTTTCCTTTTGGGACGTGTTGAAGGATACAAAACTCCAACGAATAAGTGTTGATGTTTGCAACGCCATCCCCAGTGCCTGCGTGAATGCCGATAAAGGACACGTTTGAACACTGAGAGGAAACGCCTGTGTATGGCAGCCCCTATGAGAGGGCACACACACACACACACACACCTACATATATATATATTAGTTCCAAAATGAAATTTTATTCCAAGTTATTCTATATTAATTTTATATATCTGACGTGTGTGTGTGTGTGTAACAAAATTTAACTGCGTATATAAATAAATTCGATGGTCAGTTGAGAATTTCTTGATTTATGATGACATTATTCATTCCGTGAAAATATGGTTATATATATATATATATATATATATATAAATTATATATTAAATTATATATATACAGGGTGTCCCGTAAGTCTGGACCCATAGGGAAAAATAATAAAATTACAAAATAGTCCAAAAATTTATTTATAATATATTTTTTCATTATTTTTATTATTATTTTTATTATTTTTTTATTATGATCTTACTCCACTGGAGTTTTATTTGTGGGGCCACTTGAAAGCCAAAGTGTACGAGGTCAAACTTCAGAACATTTTCCACCTTAAAGCACGCATTGTGGAGGCGTGTCAAGAAATTTTTGCGACTGTGATTCAGAAAGTGCTGTCGCAGTGGAGATTGCGTCTTCAACTATGTGTGCGACACAACGGCGGACACTTTGAACAGATTATGTAATAAATTTTTGGACTATTTTGTAATTTTATTATTTTTCCCTATGGGTCCAGACTTACGGGACACCCTGTATATATATATATATATATAAGACACGGAATTTCGCGGGATAACCTTTTTGAGGCCCTCGCGAATTTATAAATTCGCGCACTTTCGATACACAGACCTCATGGAGAAAATGGGGTTCGCTTCCCAGCCACCTGCTCAACTAAACTACTGTATAGTACAATAAAAATGCATGGCGTAGACTATATAAAGTAGTTTAGCTATCTTTTATTTTTTTTCCATTGTTCTCTAATGCGTAATTGAGTACACGAGATGAGCGTCTGCATGGTGTGAATGAACTCTGAAGCTTTTTTTTTTCATTATACTTTTTCTTATTTTCCTATAAATCTTGTTTCGCGACAATTTTCTGTCAGCAGTGGCTGGCGGAGGAGAGAGAGCTTTGTACGTTCTATACTTTGCTACTTCTGCTATTCTTGTGTCAAAGTTTTACACATTTTTAAGTGTACATTTTTTTTAGTATTCTTTAGTTCCATTCGTTTTTCTCTCTGCTTTTTTTCTGGCCTAATCTAGAGTGGATCTTAGGGTCTTTATTAGCGTGTAACTCTGTAAAACAACACGTATTAGAAATGTTGTTGAAGAGGAATTAAGCAATAATACGAATAATAACATTAAAGAACGTGAAAATAAAACGTTAAAAGCGTAAAATAACCTGACATTGAATGAAAAATAACATTGAAATTAATAGTCGCCACCACCACCACTAAAGGAGTACATAAAGGTCACAATACAATACGTGCATACTTATTCCAGCATTACTGCGAGAGTGCATAAGGGTTAAAATACATAGTGTACTTACTTTTCTGTCTTTTCAATCCATAGTTTACACACTGTACTGAACGTAAATGAACATTTGTGATCGAATCAGAATCGCGAATTTGCTATTATACGTCCGCGAACTCCCGAATTTTGTCCAATATTACTTATTCGTCAAATTGCGAATTTACAAATATAAAAATAGATATTGAAGACCCACTTCTTTTATTGTTTTTTTTTTTTAACTCTGAGGGTTCCCTACTTATAGGGTCGAATAAATTTATTTTCAACCCTTTTATCTTATTTCAGTAGGTGATTTTATATATATATATATATATATATATACAGGGCGTCCCAAAAAAATGTATACACACTTTAACAGCTGATAGCTCAATTGATGTTTCTTTCTTTCCAAGTTAAACCCATTAGAATTAATAATGGCAGTCAGACTAAGCTTTGAACAAAGGAAATTCATTCTAAATGCTACTGGAAGTGTGAAAACGCAGTTGAAGTGCAAAGACAGTTTAGGAGGGAGTTTCAAACAGATCCACCAACGCGACTTACCATCACTCGAATTAGAGATAAGTTTGAAGCCGATGGAACTGTTCAGAATGTCCACAAGAAGCGTTCCGGAAGACCACGGACATCGACAAGCCCCACAAAGCAAGAAAGAGTACTGGAAACGTATCACCAAAGTCCAAGAAAATCTGTGCGGCAAGCGAGTCGTGAGGTAGGAATTTCAGAATCGTCTGTCCAACGCATTTTGAAGCGCTGTCAATGGAAAAGTTACATTCCAAGATTAGTCCATGCTATTAATGAAGATGATGATCCGGACCGAAGAGTGGAGTATTGCGAGTGGTACTTGGCACGATGTGGATGTGGATTGGAAGAAGGGGTTTCGTAGAATACCCTCCGCGTTCACCAGACCTCACACCACTAGACTTTTTTTATGGGGATACTTAAAAGACAAAGTCTACGCTATAAAACCTGCAACAGTCGCTGAATTGAGAGCAGCCATTGAACGAGAATGCACACAAATACCAAACGAAATGTTTCGTGATGTTTGCGATTCCATTGCTTCGCGTTATCAGCAGTGCCTGGACCAGAACGGACGTCAGTTTGAAAACAGGCGTTGACAAAACAATTAAATAATGTCTGTAGATTCTATTACATTTTGAAAATGAAATGTATTTTAATAAACACTGCCTTTATAATTATTTAAAGTGTGTATACATTTTTTGGGGACGCCCTGTATATATATATATATATATATATATATATTTTTAGGTCATATTACAAAACATTATCCTTGTTCACTTGTTAAGAGGAGATTAGTTTTGTAAACTGAACTTCTTTCAAATGTGAAAATATTTTTTTCTCAAAAATACTTCCTTTTACACGCAAACATAATTTTATACTTTGAAAGCGCGCAACACGGAGCTACAAAGCTACAAAACACCTTCGTTACATATATATATATAAACAGATATAATCAGTTTTTATCCCGATTGGTTATATAAAGTACTACATAGATTAAGATAACATCTTTTAACGATAGAATTACAGTGTGTGTATATATATATATATATATATATGAAAATTATTTCACGAAAGCTACACGTGAAAAATATTTATGATGAATAAAACCACGAAGGAAAAGAAACACATTATATATATATATATATAATATATATAATGTTAACTTTATCTGTTAAAAAATAAATGAATTAATATCTGTTATTTCAATATTTACAAAAAGTTATGTGTTAAGACATTTTTAAAGCACAACTAATTTGAATTCAAATGTCAAAACTATTAAATATTATAATTAATTTTAATACAAACTACGCTGTAGTCATTTTATTACGTATATATAATTTCATTTGTTTATTTACCCTTAATAATTATATAGTACGTAAATGCGTATACCTTTAATTTATAGCCTTTAACGCGAGTATTTGCGACCATCTCGCGAACAATGATGGATATTAGATTTTTTTTTTTAAAATTTTATTTCTGTTTAAGGTACTGCAACTCTGCTGGATTATTGGCACCGATGGGTATTAGAGCATGGATTTGCTTACGTCACTGGAAGAGATAGACAGTAATAATAATAAATAAATACATAAAAAAAATTAAACATATACAATTTAATCTCTAAATTTATTGACATGCACGGTAATTGTTTTTCTATATTTAATTTTTGAGGGGTAACTTCATAAAAAAGGTTGATAATATTTAGGACGTACTAATAAAACGTCATGTTTGAAATAAATTGATATTGGTTTCTTTTATAATGGGTATTTTACTTCTTCTAATGTTACGTTTTGAACACACACACACACACTATATATATATATATCTATATATATATATATATATATATATATATATAATATATATATACAGGGCCGGCCTTAGCAATTGCGGGGCCCAATTTGGACCATTTTGGCGGGGCCTCCTGGACTTAAGATTATTTCAAATTAGGTATCCAGAATATATGCTATTACATTGTATTAAAAATAAAACAATATCTATATTTATTAGCTTATATTTTGACATAAAACGTATTAAAACAAAACTATACTTATAAAGAAATTTTTCTTGCTTTCTGTTCTGCAAACTCTTTCAAAATTTTGTTGAAGTTTAAGTTTTTTGCTTCATCACATTCATCACATGAGCTTGACATCTGTTAGCGCAATTTCCAAATCTGCAGCATGTTTTTGTAATTCCTCCTTTGGAATTTGTTGAAATTTACTAAAAAAGCCAAATAAATGAACGTTTTTTCAACTGCTTAAACCGTGGCTCCAAAGACTGCATTCCTTATTTTTCAAAGCTGGAGGTGACAACCCTAGTGCGGGGCCCATGTGAGCGCGGGGCCCAATTTGGTCAAATAGGTTCAATTGGCCTAAGGCCGGCCCTGTATATAGATATATATATATATAACTTGAAAGATATCACCAAGTAGCAGAATTTATAACAAAAAGCAACGTTTTTACTACCAATTCATTTCATTTTTATTCTCATCCATGGCTTTGCCACTTCGGTTCAGGTTCAGGTTAAGTTAGGTTAGGCTAAATTGTTAGATTAGTAACTATTAGCCATTCCCATTAGGCGCCTTTACCACGAATGCAAATTGGAATGGGAAGTAATCAGAGCAACGATATATATATATAAATATAATTGTATATCGTGCATATAACATCATAAATTGGAAGTACTAAGACAATGATATTGTTTTTACAAGGAAGGAAAGGAGAGTATGAATTTCATCTGAGAAGACAGATGAAGATTTGTTTAAATAAACAAAATTTGAACTATATATTTCGTTCTTCGTTCGTTGAAATAGGTCACGAAATTCTGTGAAGTGTATTTGTTCTGTAATAAAGAAAATTAACTGTAAAATGACCTTTTTGTTTACTCGTTAATTTATGTTCCAAATCCATTTTGAATTTAAAGGATTAACTTTATTTTTTATTTTCTTCCTCTAAAGAAAGATGACCCTAATTTTTGTTTTTTTGTTTTTTGTTTTTAATATTACATATACAAACTAAGGGAAATTGCGCGAAAACGATTACGGATTTGGGTATGATTTGAAGTGGGATAACGCGGAACACTGTTGCTTTCAGTAGTGATGAACTACGTACGAAGGCCTCCTTTAGTACACTGATCCCTCGTTTGGTTGACAATGTTGTTGCGAGCTACTCGTACCCTGAAATGGGCTAATCGGCGGAATGATGGTCTGTGTGAAAAAAAAATTTCAACTTTTTAGCTTACTTCCACTTAAGTTACTGTATAGCGGAAATTGTCTTCGACATTAAGTGATGTAATATATATATATATATATATATATATATATATATATATATATATATATAATTTATAATTTGTTTTCCAAAGGAGGTAATGTCCTTGAAACTCAAGGAGTTTTATGGAATGCCTCAATTCCACCTTCTCTTCCACGCTTCGAATGCTGGCGTTTTTTTTTTTTTTTTCGTCTCGTTCTCACGAGGCAATTAGACTAACCTTAAATTTTACACACATCCTATTGCACTTAACAACGGATATTACGCTACACTATCACTCTTGCCTGTTCTCTTCGCACACCACATATACCCATAGTTTTATCCCCCTTTTTTCTTTCTCATCATTTTCAAAATTTATGACTGTGGAGATTTTTAATGTTATTACTGGGAATTTGAATTACCCCACCGGTCGTTCTGGGCTATTTCCCCGGGGCCCACTCGACCGTCAGCACTCAATTTAAGGAGTCAGACGTCACCACGCTAACCAAAACACTACTCATAGATCAAATTTCGAGAAAATGACATTTTTTACTCATTCTTGCAATGTATGGTTGTTGAGCACCAATCTATCTTCAATCTAATAAACGGATTTACCCTTCGTAACTGAAACTGAAGCTACTTCATATATTTTTTCTTGGTTTGACTTTCTTGGTTATAATCTTTTTCCTAATCTTAAATTAAGTGGTGGTCTATGTTGCTATGCCAGATCTGGGCAGCTTTTAACGTCGTTTACAACTTTTCTTCCTCTAACAAAGAATTCTTCTTTCAAAAAAACCCTCTTTTACTTTAGTATTATTAAATAGTACTGTTAGTTTTCTAATGTTCTAACTGTTGCCTTCAGTCGCTTTGACTACTTAACACGTTTCATAAACAGAAATATTCCCCTACCGCCGAAATCGTGGTGTTGAGTTATTTCAATCCGTAAAGTGCCTAGTGTTCCCCCTCCTGCGAAGGTTTAGTTGGTGTCGAAGGGAGCATTTTGTCAACTCTTATCCAACTTGTCCACAAAGCAGCCGGATCCCTCCCTGATTGTAATGCTCATAATGGTTACATATAGTATATATTTCTCACAACCTGTCCCAACTGTTATACCATTAATGACTCTTCTCCTCTTGGTTCATCTGACCACTGGACTGTATTTGCTATCACGTATCTTTTTAAGAAGACTCGACTTGATAACAATACGGCGGACTGAGACACTTTCCGTAACTTTTATTTTTTATTTCCTCTGGTCTTATTTTACACAACCTTTCTTCTGCTGCTGACAACGTTATTGAGAGCTATGTGAGCACGAAGGAATTTATTCCTTATAAAATCCACCAAACTGCAAACTCTCGGCGATGGCTCAATCACGCTTGTCTCGCGCCTCCGAAACCCCTCAAACTTTAAATTATTTTATCAGATTAACAAAATCCAACTTTGTGATAGTAAAATTTAAAATAAATGTAACAATAATAAAATATTCTGGTCTTGTTTAAAAGTTTTTAACTCAAACTTCAATTTTCACTCCATCCTGCCATTAGGTCTATTGCCTATCTGAATGCCAAGTACTTTCCAGGTCTTGGAAGAAGGCCAACTATCTTTCTCAAATGTTTGCTTCTAACCATGGACGCCCACAGAAACATTTTCGAGAGGGGGACAAAACAAGTATGTAGGGGATCGGCTTTTACAATGTAACTGTGTAAGGCAACGGACTAAAAGAATATGTTATGTGAGCTTAAACGCAGACACAAATTTACAGTATTAATAAAAAATACTAAAAATATTTAGTTTAATTACGATGTTAAGCATCTCAACCTTGGCATTAATAAAATAATGAACACGAGTACGGTAACAAGAAATAATCCAGTTTAAAGAAATGTAGTTAAGTGAACCATGAGCTTTAATAATGAAAATTATAATAATTTATGAACACATTACGTTCATTGACATACCAAAGTATTTGTAATAAAAATTTTAAAAAAACGAGACAAAACTTGGGAGCAACAAACCAAATGTGAAATTGAAATGCTATCTCTTCCGCAATACGTACCATATATTTTGTTTTTCATCAATGTCACTTATCACAGAAAATCTTTAAAAAAAAACATTAATATGTTTAACTAAAAAACAAAAAAAATATTTAAAAAGAAACCGAAGTCGTCCGCGATCATTGCCAAATTGGTCAACAACTTTTCTCATAAAGTCAGCTTTGTTCGAGTTGATTTTCTTCCTGCGTACACTCTCAACATACACAACCCGGATAATCGCTCATCCATCATAGTTGATCTTAGCCACGTTTTAACTCTGCTCGAGGTACTGAACGACCTCTCAATTGTGCGTGTAGTCGCGGGCAATGTTAATAATATGAGAATTGCCTGGCGAATAGCTGGGTAAAATTCAGTACTTGAAAGCGAATCGAGAAATTCTATGTTGATGTCTCGCAAGAGGGGGCAAATGCTCCCTCTTGCCCCTTCCTGCGGGTGCCCGTGCTTCTAACGACATCCTTCAAGGCGACAACTGAAGGACTCCTCGTTTGGACACGAGCGTTCCTTCTATTTCGGACTTAAAATTAAAAACTAAGAGTGTTAAAGATATTTGATAAACTTTAAATAAACAAAGGTTACGAGTTCCGCTGGCATCCTCCTCGGGTGGATACAGTGTTTCTGTATCCACCCGAGGAGGATGCCAGTGGGCGTCGAAACTGTTGTGGAAATAAACTCTGTCTATTAGAGTGGGTTTTTATTTTCATATTTTGACCTTCACGTAGAAAAAAGTGAAGTTTTTTGCATTTGTTACGAGTTCCAACACGATTTTTCTGGTCGTCTCCAAAAAACTGTTCTCCCGATCTTGATCCTGTTCTTTCCAAATTCTTTCACTTATGTCTCCGTTCTTCTATGTTTCCCTCTTCCTGGAAAGATGCCAACATTTGTCTCATACCCAAAAAGGGTAATCCCTCAGATTCTTTAAATTACACACCAATTTCTCTTACCTTAATCATTAATAAGAGAGTTGAATCAATTATGAACAGCCGTATCATTAAACTACTCGACAAAAATAGAATTCTTCACGAACGGTAGTATGGTTTCTGTCATGGTCGCTCTACTGTTGTTCTCGTTTCTTTTCTCATTCACTGAATTCACCGGAAAAGGAAGCATGCATGGAGAAACACGTTCAATAGCAAAAGACGCATCAAAAGCTTTTGACAGTTTGGCATAGATTTCTTAATCTTTCTAGACTACCCTACTATGGTCTTTTTTCTATCATTCCTCTACTTTCAAATTGTCTACCTGGTCGCACAGTTCGTGTACTCCATTACTCCATCAATTCCGGCGTTCTACAAGGCCCTGTTCTTACTCCAACTCTCCGTCTTCCCCATATTAATGATCCCTTCGCTACCTCTAATTCTATATACCTGTGTACTGATGATTCAACCCTTTATAAATCCTTTACTGTTACCTCGCCGAATCTTTTATTATTAAAAATACTGATAATTTTAATATATTTTAATATAAAACGTGGAACCTTCCAACTTAATTTTATGAACTTTTGCCTATCAAAATCTTCTGTTTTTCGAAATAATTATTTACGCCTGTTTGAGTTGTCTGAGGCATAACGATTTTTATTCAATATTCCATTTAATTTTGACTTCCACTTTTGGTTTCTGTTCACCGCCTGAAAGAAGAGGGAAGACTGTCGAAAAGCTTTGCGATTTTTAGTGTTTTATTCTTTTAACTTTTCGGTCGTGTGTTTTTAACCGGGAATTTGCTCTTTTTCATTATTACACGGAACATTAAATTTACAAAAAGCCCAATTAGGTATATATATATATATATATATATATATATATATATATATATATATATATATATATATATATATATATATATATATATATATAACTTAATCATTACTGTTACAATACAGTTGGAACTGTCATATCCTTGCACTGTACAGTAAGTCGTAAAATTCGGTATGATAGCAAATTTTAAAACCAGGGTGATGTCCACTGTCGAACCTGTCTACGAAACTGAGCCGCTTTTAAACTTTGGCCAAGAAGCGTGATTTATACCCAGTCCTGCCTTTACTCAACTGTCTTCCGCCCGTCCTATCTTCACCTCTTTCCACCGCCATACATAACAATTATTTAAATTATGTTCTACGTCTTTATTTTGACTGTACTAAATTGTAAAAAAGGACAAATTAGAATCGGGAAATTAGTTAGGATTTATGAATCTTTTTGCGCATTTGCGTTAACGTTTTATTTTCAGTTTTTGGTTGTTTTCTATTATAGATGTTGCAATTTGGAGGTAAATGCCCATTTATTCACCGCGATCAACTCGTAAATGTTTCGTAATCGACCGGCTGGGCACCCCTAAAAATTATAGTAGTAATAATAATATTATTATTTATTATTATTGAGATAAAACGTTTAATTTCCAATTACATGACCAAATTGGCTGAGGAACTGTTCCTTTCAGAATTAGCTTCCAAGTTGTGGACCGCACAGACACTAACCGGGAATTTATTCTCTTTTGCTTTATTGGAACGTCAAATTTACAAAAAGTCGAATTAGGTACTTTGGCTCGAAGGCTTTACCGGAACTTTCTTCCTTAAAGTGTACGTTCATCCTCTATAGAGTTGACAATGATGCTACGAGCTGCTCGTACCTTGATTAAAAACACGGAACAGTGTTCACAGAACACTCACAGTTCCGTGTAAGGGGGGTGATTTGCAAATGGTGAAACCATTTTTTTCCACAATTTAGTCAGTACACAATCGCTCATTTTCCTGATGGTATATATATATATATATATATATATATATATATATATATATATATATATATATATGGTGTCCCGTAAGTCTGGAACCATAGGTCAAAATGATGAAGAGACTTTTGGGGACTGTTTGTGAAATGAGCGAGGAAGGTAGCGGCTGTGTCATCGTCGGTGGATGTCCTCGGAGGTCCACTGCGTGGTTTATCTCCTATGGATCCCGTTTCCCTGAACTTTGCTACAAGTTTGCCGACACAGCTGTGTGTTATCGGCGCGCGGTCCGGATGCAATCTGTTAAATTCCTCAGCGAGTAGTGTTAACTTTTAACCGGAGACAAAGTTTAATATAGAGTTTTAAAATTCCCTTTCGAAAGATTATATACAGTACTGTGCAAAAGTCAGAGACCACTGTCGATCTGATAACTATTAGATAATCTGTTGTATGAAAATTGGTTTTGATACTAAAATACATATTAACTAGAACCTCTGGTTCATAGTAACGTATAACTAAGTTATTACTTAAGTGTATAAAGTTGTATAAGCTGAATGACCCTTTAGTCTGTATAAATTGGACTTGAGGGTTGATTCATTATATTACTTATAACGCATGTGTTTAAAGATCTAGCGAACTATTACTGATGGATCTGCAGTAAATGCTCCTAAGCTATTGTTATATCAATATTTACAATTAAAAGTATTGACATATTCACTTAAATTCTGCAAAACAAATTTATCCAAAACGTTTCTCATTATAATCCTAATTCATGCTTTTTTTTTCTTTCACAGGCTTAAGAAATGACAAAAAGTACGATTTCTGACGAGATTAGATATAAAATAATACATTTGCATGGTGAGGGACTGAGTCAAAGAAAAATAAGTGAATCTACAGGCGTTTCAAAACTGGTGTACAAAAAATCTTGGCTCGTCACAGCTCAAATGGGACCCCGGCTGATCGCCCTAGATCAGGGAGGCCCTCTAAGCTTTCTCCATCTGATCTACAATATCTATAGATTACTTCCCTTCGAGACAGACGCAAATCCAGCACTTCACTTGCAGCAGATCTCGAAAAAACAATAGGTGTCTCAGTTGATCCCTTTACTGTATGAAGGAAACTTAACGGTGCTACTGTAGTATGCGGTCTACCTACGATTGGTTAGGTTTAATCATGATATTTTCGTTAAAACTAACGAAAATATCATGACTAAACCTAACCAATCGTCAAGGGCGATTGACAATGGAATGTAAACAAACAATTAGTAAACAAGATAAGAAGCTATAATTAAAAGGTAGACCGCCGAATCGTAGGTAGACCGCATACTACAGTAGCACCAACTTAACTCAGTAGGTCTTAAAAGACGTGTTGCAGCAAAAAAGCCACTTTTAAGGAATGGAAATAAAGAGAAAAGAAGAAAATATGCTTTGGAACACAAGTATTGGACATCTGAGACCTACTGAATTAAGCTTCCTTCGTACAGTAAAAGGATCAACTGAGACATCTGTTTTTTTTCCGAGATCCGCTGCAAGTGAAGTGCTGGATTTGCGTCTGTCTCGAAGGGAAGTAATCTTTAGATATTGTAGATCAGATGGAGAAAGCTTAGAGGGCCTCCCTGATCTCGGACGATCAGCTGGGGTCCATTTGATCTGTGACGAGCCAAGATTTTTGTACACCAGTTTTGGAAACGCCTGTAGATTCACTTATTTTTCTTTGACTTAGTCCTTCACCATGCAAATGTATTATTATATCTAATCTCATCCGAAATTGTACTTTTTGTCATTTCTTAAGCCTGTGAAAGAAAAAAAACAGCATGAATTAGGATTATAATGAGAAACGTTTTGGATAAATTTGTTTTGCAGAATTAAGTGAATATGTCAATACTTTAATTGTAAATATTGATATAACAATAGCTTAGGAGCATTTACTGCAGATCCATCAGTAATAGTTCGCTAGATCTTTAAACACATGCGTTATAAGTAATATAATGAATCAACCCTCAAGTCCAATTTATGCAGACTAGAGGGTCATCCAGCTTATGCAACTTTATGCACTTAAGTAATAACTTAGTTATACGTTAATATGAACCAGAGGTTCTAGTTAATATGTATTTTAGTAGCAAAACCAATTTTCATACAACAGATTATCTAATAGTTATCAGATCGACAGTGGTGTCTGACTTTTGCACAGTACTGTATATATATATATATATATATATATATATATATATATATATATATATATAGATATATATATATATAAAGCAAACAACCACAGGGAAAAAGGAAAAAGAAACACGAAATCCGAGCGCTTTCGTGATATATTCACATCTTCAGGGAAAAGAAAGAATATATCACGAAAGCGCTCGGATTTGTGTTTCTCTTCCTTTTTCCCTGTTGTTGTTTGCTTATTAATAAGATCACGTGTTATTCTGTGATATTATATAATATATATATATATATATATATATATACAGGGTGGCGCAAAAATCGCGCATCATGGGAATTTTCAGTGTTGACTATATTATTTCTTTCTTTTAGGTAGGGGATGGCTGCAAAATTAACAATAGACGAGAGGGTGAGCTTGGTTTTAATGCATGGAATACCAGGTACTACAAATCGATGAATCGGTATAGAATTTAAATTCTGTACCGATTCATCGATTTGTTGTACCTCGTATTCCATACATTAAAACCAAGCTCACCCTTTCGTCTATTGTTAATTTCGCAGCCATGCTCTACCTAAAAAAAAATATATTATAATCAACACTGAAAATTCCTATGATGCGCGACATTTGCGCCACCCTATATATATATATATATATATATATATATATATATATATATATATATAGCCTGTAAGGTGGCCACATTTTGCATAGAAATTTTGTAACATCAATTCCCATTGGTTCATACGTCTCCAGTATCATGACGTATATAATCCTGGATTCTTATTAGCTATAGGCCTACTTATTTTTCAAGTTCTTTTATTGCTCGAGCCATCTACAGTAGACAAAAAGTTTTCTCCGACAGAGGGCTACACGCTGTGCCTCTGGATTCTCCGGAATGGGTATGAAAAGGGCTAAAGGCCTTTCTGGACACTAAAAGAAGATACGAGAGAAGAGTATCAGTACGAGTGTCGCGTAAAATTATCGCCATAAAATGTCAAGTGAAAAATGACTCTTTTTTCTAAAATTTAAAGAATTCTGTAAAATTTATTCTTTAATAAATTAAAATTAATTTAAAAATTTTTTTTTATCACAAATGATAAAATTAATATTTTAATTACTTGGTAACGCTCAGAACTTGTTTTTAGGTATCGTTCACTTGACTTATTTTTTTTTAGTATTTTTAATAAATTATATATATTATATATATATATATATATATATATATATATATATATATATATTGCGTATAGGAAACTCTCCAACGGAGTAAGTTACAGCATATCACAGACACTTTTTATGACCGAGTTTATTATTTCACACACAAAAAACACGTTGATTATATATATATATATATATATATATATATATATATATATATATTATCAGTGCTGTGCCCGCTAACGCTAAGCATTTGAACAGTTAGCGCCGCTAACGCTAATTTTGTCGCTAATTTTTCCTGAAACCACCCCAATTTATGTATGTTCTGCCTTCCGTAATTTGCATATATATATATATATATATATATATATATATATATATATATTAGTGGACCTAGTTTTAACCGTTTAAAGTGATAATGATTTAATTGTATGCAACGATTGATTAAGGCAATGACTGACTGATTTATAATGATAGGCTGGGTTAATAATTTATGATGTAATACAGTATCACCGATTGGAATGAATGGTTATTTGATTAGGTCCACCATACTATTGGAAGTGACCGAAATGGCAGCGAGGGTCACCAGCTTGATTTACGCTCAAGCAAATTAATGTTAAGGTTATAAAAGACACCTTATGGGTTTTGTAGTTTATTATGAAAATAAATCCGTTATTTTATTCACTGTGATATAACAAAGAATTGACAGTAATTAATTGGTAGTTTTACGTTGTGCTTATGACATGGACTTAGCTAATAAGATGAAATGTTAATAGCTTAATTGACACGTAATAATGTACTCATTAATGGTATGTAAATGGCATGCGATATGGAACATTGAATGGGCCTAGTTAATGATATAAAGAATGCACGTGCGTCTGGTACATTGAATGGAAAAACATGACACTGATTAAGTAGGCTAAATGATTGCATGGATGCACATAGAATAATTGATGTGGCCTAATAATAATGGATTGAAATGCTTGCACAAATATCATTTATATAAAGGACATTATGTGATGTTAAATGATTACGTCAAGAGAATATTTATTTAACACACAAATATATGACTTGAACATAATGACGGATGGTACGCGGAATAACGGTATAAAAATGACACTTGAATTGGATGACAGGCCTACTGCGTTATTAACGGGAGTCAATGGACGCGTGATTACACACTTTGGGAGTATAGCCTACCGTTCGGCGGTAGGCTAATGTAGGCTTCACAAGAGTACTTAGGATAGGGGGTACTTATCTTATGGTGACGTAAACTTTGTTGAAGGCGGGTTGAAAACGAACCTATTACGCAGATTGGAGTTGTCGTTGTCCGTTAAGCCTCTTGAGATGATGGATGTAGGCTTCGTGGAGGCCTGAGGTGATGTTACTTCTCGAGGTGCAGGCTGGCCTTATGAGGTGCGGCGTAGGCCGCAAACCGCATGCCCGAAGTGATTCCGGTTGGGCCTCGAAGGATTGCTTCTGCAGGCGGTCTGTAGATCTTACGTGATGACAACTGTAGGCCCTGAAGAAAGTAGCGGCCGCGGCCCCTCGGCCAGGGGGCCGGAAAACGGCTGGTGGACGCGCTGCTCACGTGATGATGGTGAGCGTACGGGTGAGTGAGAGTGAGTGAGCGTGGGTGCTTTCTTTTATACGCAATTCCTGTGACGTAGAACTTCACGCCAATTATTAAGACGCCTTGTAAGCGCGTCCTTGGGTTGATAAAAACTTACTTTCGCGCCTTGGGAAGGAACAGACTTTCCATTGTTTGTTAGCCCACGTGTGTTCCAAACTGTTTTATGGTAGCGTGGAAAGAAAGTAGTCTATTTGTGGTCTATTTCTTGTCGATCCGCTACATATATATATATATATATATATATATATATATATACAGGGTGGGCCGTAAGTTTCCATACATAGGAAAAATAAACATTTTTTTATGGACAACCATTTTTATTTATATAATATGCTCTACATGGTTGCCATTGTTTTGAAAACACATTTCAATACGTGTTCCCCACTGTTGATGAACACGCATTAGCACAGTTGACGTTATGCTTGTAATGGCGTTGGTGATACGTTCCTTTAGATGATTTATGTCTCGTATCTTTTCCTGATACACCATGGCCTTCAAGTGTCCCCAAAGATAGAAATCAAGGGGGTGAGATCTGGGGATCTGGGAGGCCACTCCACAGGACCACGCCGACCAATCCAAGTATCCGGAAACTGCTGATCCAAATACCGACGCACGTGAAGACCATAATGAGGTGGAGCTCCATCTTGCTGGAAGTAAACTGGGAAGTTACCTTCCTCGTTTAGCAGGGATGGGAAAATCTCTTCTTGCAACATGTTAAGATACCTTTCGGCATTAAGATTTCCACTGACAAAAATTGGTCCAATAATTCTGTCACCCCATATCCCGGCCCACACCATCACTTTACCGGCACCTTGCATCTTCGTCGGACTCAGCCAGTTAGGGTTAGCATTACTCCAATAACGTATGTTTTGCCGATTAACCTCTCCATTGACGTAAAAATTTGCTTCATCAGTAAACAAGATCTTACGTCAAACGCATATTCTTAGGGTATCTGAAACATAAAAACAAACGTTTAATTTTTCCTATGTATGGAAACTTACGGCCCACCCTGTATATATGTATATATATATATATATATATATATTAGCACATACCTTGATAGAATTGGTTGCTAAGGTAGGAAAATGTGACGTTATAGTCTACGAAAATGAAAACATTTTCATGTAGGAGTCGAGTTTCTTTCGTATATATTAATAGGGAAACAAACCAACTGAAAAATAAATTCTATTCAATTTATACGTCAATACTTAATTCCAATACGCAAAGTGAAACTCAAAAAAATGATAAATATTGACAAAGAGAGTAAATCATACCAAAACTGGAATGTTTCATTGATACAACAGATGACAGAATAAAAATGGATATCACTGAAACAGTATATAATGTAGCGAATTGCGTTAGTTTTTCAAAACGAACAAAAACATTAGGTGATCGGTACTCTTAAACAGCTATCGGGAATTTTATATCTACTTCACAGATTTTTGTTAATTTTGTTTATGAAAATTAGGGACTGACTTTCTTTAAAAAATTTGTGCCGCTGTTTCGCTAACAATTTTGAAAATTAGCGGCGCTAACAGTATCGTTAATAAAAAGTTAACGGCGCTAATCCCAGCACTGTATATTACTCGTACATACGCGAAACAAAAAATCCACTTAAAATTTTCTTAAATACAAGTGCCTTCCTAGCCATTTGGCATGTAATGGGAAATATACATACCGTATTGACCACACACACACACACACCAAAAAAAGACCATAAATATATTGTTTATGATTTATGATTGGCGCCTGTTGTTTAGCTCCGCGTGGAAACAAAAAATTATGTAGGAAATTTCTTAAAACTGAACTTTCGTGTTTAAAAAAATGACAAATTAATAATTTTATTTGTCGATGGATCGTAGGGAAACAATTAAGGAATTTTAGGGTATTTTAAAACAACTTTAGAACGTGTTTTATTATATACCTTCGTTTAGCTTCCACTCGAATATTTTCATTCTGACGAAGGTCATGCTTGTCACTCCACCTTAGCCTTACAGTTTAACCCTTTAAGGACGAGTCCTCAGCATATGCAGTCACTCTTGTTACCAGAACGTATAGGTTTTATTGTTATTCAAAACCAAATATTTTAGTAACTAGTCACTGAAATGATACACATTTTGGGTTCCTGTCCCGACAACTAAATGACATCTATATATATAAACATGTAGAAACCTTTATAGAAACGAGGCATTGTAGTACAATTCATATTGTTATTTCTGGTGGACCTTAAGGTACCATCCGTCGTTAAAGGGTTAAAGTGGAATCCGAATTACGCCCCACCAACAGCCCAACGTCTTAACCACTAGGCTACCCAGGATACCCATTTATCTACCAACCAATTTTTATTGTGTGGAAGGATGAACAACTGGGTTTTGCTGCGCGCCGCTTACCGCCACCGGGTCTCGATCCCGGAAGCACTACATCATGTATATACAAAATTATTTTTACACTTAAACACGTGAAATGAATGATGATGTGAACCCACAAGGGAAAAAAAGTTATTCCAAGGTCTTTGGTGTCTTCAGCAGTAGACCTCGTCAGGGAATGAAAGGTGTACTGCTGAATGCACGAAAGGTCTTGGATTAATTTTTTCTTCTTCCTTGTGGTATTGCATTATATATATATATTATATATATATATTATATATATTATATATATATATATACACAGGGTGCTTATAAAGTACCTATTTCAGTGTAAACGTAGCAAAAAGGGTAAAATTTAATAATAATATAGAGGCATACATTTAATGAATACTTAAGCATATGATTCTACATGACCACCATCAGTATCTCTACGGTACGAGCACGTAAATCTTGCAGATTTGTAACTCTCATTTGATAGACGTTTGATTTGATAAAGCCCCATGCAAAGAAATCCAAGGGCGTTAGGTCAGGAGATCGAACCGCCCAGGGCCTGTTGCCTCCACGTCCGATCCACCGATTTGGAAATCGTTCATTTAGGTACTCCCCAACAACGTTTGCGTAATGACAAGGTGCCCCATCTTGTTGAAAGCCGACGGTGCTTAAAATGCCATCTGAATGAAGCTGGGACATTTACGTGCTCGTATCGGAACAGCAGTTACAAAAATAACCCCTGTCATGCTCCAAAATGTGTTCCGCAAAGCTGCTGACAGATTCGAACTTTGTAGAGATACTGATGGTGCTCATGTAGAATCATATCTTAAGTATTCATTAAATGTATGCTTTTTATTATATTGTTATTGAATTTTACTCTTTCTGCTACGTTTTCACTGAAATAGATAGGGACTTTATAAACACCCTGTATAATTAATAATGTTTGAATGATATTATTTGGAATGTAATGAATGTATTTGGATAAATATTATCATAAAAGGTAAAATATTATGGCAATATAAATAATAATAAAACGTATTAAAATGCAAATTATAAGTTACGTAAATTAATTTTTTAAAAATTCTTCTTCCGCAAATCTAAAAACAAAGTTTGTGTTTACAATTTTACACAGTTAGGGCGAAAAGAGAGAAAAAATGAACCCTCAATAATCCTTGGACAAAATGGGGGATAATAGCGCGAGAAATAATTGAGAGTCGAATCGCTTGAAACCCGTTCAATTATACCAAGTATGTCAGCGAAGTGTGACCAATTATGACGGGATGCGAAGAAGACCTATTGAGGAAATACTTTTTACTGTTGATATGGAGTTAAGGCTAACTTGTTCGTGTTGCTAGCCAGTTGTTGTTTGCCACTAATTACGCAGAGCTGGGCACTTCCGCAAACACTTCCGCAAACCGCAAATTCCGCAATTGCGGAAGTATGTTTTTCGTTTGCGGATTTGCGTTTGCGGCAAAGTCATCGCAAATTAGTGAATTTGCGTTGCGGAACTAAGACCGCAAACGCAAATCTTTCCGCAAATTTCCCACGTGGCCATCCCCAGCTCTGCGGCCGTGGAGAGACTGTTCTCCCATGGGTCAGATATAATGAAGCCCAAAAGGGCCAGCCTGACCTCTGACAACTTCCAACGTCTCGTGTTCATGAAGGGGAACATGGACTTATTAAAACTGGATTTGGCTCAGTTACTGGAGGAGGACGACTGAACTTGTTGCCAAAGCCAGAGGCGTACACTTGTAGAGGCTAGAGGGGTTGAGTTGTACAGTGAGTTCAAGTTGTGTACAGTCACAGTGTTAACTTAATTTAACTTGTGTAATGTAATGTGTGTACAGTTACTACAGTTACAGTACAGTTTTCTCTAACGTGTCTAAGTCTCAAAATTTATGAAATTCAAATGATTAAATTTATTATTTAATTTATTTACTATTTACTTGCAGGAGGTGTTTTTGTTCAATATAATATATCAATATATGTAGTATTTTTATTTCTTCTACAATAGTGATTTATTGTAATAAATTATTTAGCCTTGTTTTTAATAAAAACAAGGCTAAAACATTAAACATTAAAAAGATATAAAAACTTTTTATACCTCTTTAATGTTTTGGATACTTTTTATAGTTAAAATTGCGATTGCGGAATTTGCGGTTTGCGGAAGTGCCCAGCACTGTAAAAATTGGAAATATGGTTTGCGTTTGCGGATTTGCGTTTGCGGCACCAAAAATGGCAAGCAGTTTGCGGATTTGCGGTTGCGGAAGGTAAGGTTTGAGTTTGCGGATTTGCGATTGCGGAAGTGATTTTGAGTTTGCGGTGCCCAGCTCTGCTAATTAGCTAGTTCGATTTTGCTGACCAGTTAGCTTTTAACTTGTCAGCTTGTGGACTGTGTAGTCTGTCGGTTTGTAATTAGTCAGCTGTGAACTGGATGACATAAACTTAGGATCACTTTAACATATTGCTTCCCAATGTATATCACTTTAACATATTGCTTCCCAAAAATAGACATTACACAACCAATTACAGTTACATTACAATAGTTTATAATATTTAGAGATTACTTCGTCGAGAAAATGTAAATTTATGGACAACTAAACTTATTATGCTTTGCCATTTTTTGTGAATGTAAAATATTTGGATCACCTGAAGATTAGGGCCCCCAGCCTTCTTTAGTTAGCCTTATAAGGCTAACTAACGAAAATATCACGAACTAACCTAACCAATCGTTAGGCCAATTGGACCTTTTCCAGTTTGTGCACCGTTTTTCATATAATTTATTTTTGATTGGTCATACAACCGCCGTCGATTATAACAACTTTTTAAGAGAGGTAAGTTCTTGATAACCTAATCTAACCTAACCTAACCTAACCTAACCTTCTGTTTTACTCTATGCTGTGCCTAACAGAAGCAAAGAAACACTAGAAAGTTGCATAAAAGCCAACATTGTAGAAAACGGTACATAAACTGGAAAACGTCCGGTCAATTGTACGCCCTTGACGATTGGTTAGGTTAGGTCGTGATATTTTCGTTAGTTAGCCTAGATTACCAACCTCTTTCTAACCAACCAACCTTTCTCTTTTTAACATATTGCTTCCCAGTGTTAATCACTTTAACATATTGCTTCCCAAGAGGGATCACTTTAACATATTGCTTCCCAAGAGGGATCACTTTAACATATTGCTTCCTGAATGCTTTGGGAAGCAATATGTTAAAGTGATCCTAAACTTAACGTATAGTCAATAAAGAGATGTTTGGTTCATTACATTCGGAAAACAAAGTCACTGGGGCCTATCGAGGTTGTTTACGACTTATGTACCGATTGTGACATTAACTGTAAAGGAACTGTTGATATTGTTCATAAAGTTACATTAAATTAATGATGCATTAAAGTTAATGAACAACCTCATTTTTTAGTATGGCACCAACTAAATATTATTGTTTTAAGTTTTATTATGAGGACGCTCTGTAAAAAACATATTCTCCCTATAAGTTAGTTAAATTTATTAAGTGGTAGAGAGAATTAATTTCTGGCAATGTTAAAATAAGTAAGTTTACGGTTAAAACTTAACACGAGTAGAAAAGAAAAATTTCTCAAAAAATGGCTGGAAAAATGAATGAATTTCGTTTGCGTCAAATTCAGAAGTAAAGATGATAACTTTAAATTAAGAATATGTAAAACCAAAGATTGTGTATCTAAGTGTGTAAAACGTAATATTTGTATTTAGAAGTAATATAATTGTAAGGTAAGCTAAAAGAAAATAAATTAGTTACCGATATTAAGTTCTACGCATCTCTAAAACAAATATAATAAAAATTAAGTGGTACGAATGTAGTATTATTATTATTATTATTATTATTATTATTATTATATTATTATTATTAATTCGTAAATATTGAGGTTTGTTTTTCCTGTCTCCTTTTCCCTCTCCTGTTCAAAATTTTCCGACGTTTCAATCATGTACGATAAACATCATCAGAATTTCCTTGTTTGTGATTCGCTTTGGAGCGAAACGACACGTACAGTATATATCCGTATGTTGAAAGCTTCTTTCTAATAATACCCACAATCTCTTATCTACGGTAACTGTGCCACGCTTTTACAGTTGATCTCATCGAAATTCTCACCGAAACACAAAATGTAGTCTCAACAATACAAGCATTTACTCTCCTTATACGATTTTTTGTTTTTGGAAAAAGTAGTAAAAGTTGTATAATAAATAGTTGGTGTCAAAATTCTTGAAAACACAGCCAAGGATTGTCAATGTCTGATGCTAGTCTGATACAAGTGGGGAAGAAGGCTGCGACGAACCCGATGTACGTAATGTATTTGGCTCAACCTAGTTTTCCCAGTGAAGGGGACTTATTTTTTTCGGTTGGCGGGGTTACCGTCCATCCATCTCATTGTTTCAGGTAGACGAGGAACGTACATCGGAATAACCAACGTAAGTGTTAAACATAATGAACTGATTCATGATCTAAAGGGTAAAACGCGTTTCTGAGCAAAGCGAAAACGCTAAACTTTTCTAGTGTTTGAGAAACTGCACCTTTCCGAGCCTAGATTGCATTCCTATCATAAATATTTTGGTCTTTCCAGCTATGAAGCCGAAGGCTTCTTCTTGGCTGTGGTCTAATGGCCTTTGACATTCATTTTGGTCGCGAGATTAGTGACTCGATTGACAGTCGGGCTCCCACGATGAAGGTTACGTCGTAGCCATGTCGTAAGACCACTTCCTGTTAAATTAGCAAAGTTGGGTCTTTTCAGTAGTTGGATTGGGTGATCGTACTCCGCGTTCAGATGATGTAGTGACCCGTGTCTTGGATCCAGCGTAAAGCTGTAGGTCACCCGTCACGTGACCTTTGCCGTTACGAAGGAAATTCAGCGAGTTTACCAAAGAGACTTTTGAATATTATTAACCTTAGTTTAGTTTTTTTTCCGCCCGATTTGTTCATTCTGACGAAGGTCAAGCTTGTCACTCCACCTTAGACCTACGGTTAACGTGGAATCCGAACCACGCCCCACCAGCAGCCCAGCGTCTTAACCACTAGGCTACCAGGATACCCATTTACCCATCAACCCATTTTTTTTATTGTGTGGAAGGATGAACAGCTGGGTTTTGCCGCTCGCCGCCTGTCGTCACCGGGTCTCGATCCGGGGGCCGATGGATTCGTAGTCAGCGACGCTAAGCACTACACCCCCTTGGCGCATTATTATAGCCTTTCAGAGTAATTATTTTTTTACCCGTTTGAACTTAATTTGCTTACAAAGATGAATCTGGTTAAATTAACTTACGTTGTCAAGAAGTTAATTAATTTATCACTGTAATACTTATTTTTGTCAAAGTTAATATTATTTTACAGTTCATTTAATTTCTCTTAATTAACCCTTAACTTAAGTTTAGTTTATATTCAATTAACGCGCATCAATATCACCTTTTGTGGAAGAAGTTAAATTTATCATTTATTATTTTCTAAAAATATGGTGTCAGAGAGTCCAACCTAAATATAAGGCTTTTAACAAAGAATTAATTTATTAAATTAGTTAATAATGTTAAAAAGTGAACACGCCTTCTTTTTTTGTACATATACAGTATATATATATGTACATAACTTAAAATTTACAATTTATAGTATACAATTTAGACTTACGCCAGAAACTGTAAAATAAATGGTGTCTCCATTTTTCGAAATCGAAAAATGTTTGATTCCAAGATAATATTTAATATAAGGATTCATAAACTCACACGAAGGAAAAGACGCACCCATTCCTTCTTCGTATATACATTGCGTCTTAGTCACATCCACCTAAATAATTTAACTGTTCTTGTACACACACACACACACATGCGAACGCGCATTTTGTGTGTGTATATATATATATATATATATATATGGCGTTATTCATCTGAAATTATTGTATGGTTTAAGTCTTGTATGGAGGAAAGACTAAGGACAATATTTTATTGATAAAACAAAGATGTAGTACTAAGGCGTAGCCGCTTAAAATACTTTACAATGGTGAGTTACAAGTTTATCTTTCAAATTTTAGTTCTTATATTAAAGTAATAGTTAACATTCGTTAATAATGTGTGTGTGTGTGTGTGTATATATATATATATTATATATATATTGGTGTTAAAATAACTGGTCATATATATATATATATATACACCTTTGGTTAGCTTCCGCCCGAATTGTTCATTCTGACGAAGGTCAAGCTTTTCACTCCACCTTAGACCTACAGTTTAACGTGGAATCCGAACCACGCCCCATCAGCAGCCCAGTGTCTTAACCACTAGGCCACCTAGGGTACCCATTTATCTACCAACCACTTTCTTTATTGTGTGGAAGGATGAACAGCTGGGTTTTGCTGCGCGCCGGCTGCCGTCTGGTCTCGAACCCGGGGCCGATGGATTCGTAGTCAGCGACGCTAACCACTACACTACCGAGGTTTGTTTGTTTATATTTCTTGACTGTCCAAGTTTAGAACAGTTCCTCATGATAAACCTCATTCTTCGTTCGAACTCTATTAAAGCATCAACAAGATTGTGGAGTGGACCCAATAACTTCTTACTCTTTGACGGTGTTCGGCCAGATTCTTTTCATTCAGCGGATACCCGCCTAACTGAGTTCTTGGAACATCTTACGAAGGCTTGTTTTATTCTGCTTCTACAAACGTTTTTACCCAAACTTGAATTAAATTCAGGTAAGGGGCGAGGCGCTTCTTTGTTGAATTCACGCTGAAATTTCATTCGAACACTGACTTTTTACTCTGTTTCGTGCACAAATTTCACTGGAGTAGCTTTTTGTTGTTACGCCGTCATCGAAACTAAAGCTTGGCCGCCTAAGCCTAAGTGAGACAGACTTAGGTCTCTAGCCTAATAAATTTTCTAACCTTATTTTTACGATATAATACAGTAATTCAGTTAAGGAAAATATAAATAACTTATTATTAATTATATATATATATATACATATATATGAAAATTATTTCACGAAAGTAACGTGAAAAATATTTATGATGAATAAAACCACGAACGAAAGGAAACACAGAATGAGTATTCCTGAGGATGTCATTACACGAAAGCGCTTGAGCACCATTCTGTGTTTCCTTTCCTTCGTGGTTTTATTCATCATATATATATATATATATATATATATATATATATACAAAATTATAAATTGTTTTTGTTCCATTACTTCTCGGACACCTTATATATACACATGTGTGTGTGTGTGTGTGTGTGCATACAATGTGAGTACATGCCATGTCAGATATATATATATATATATATATAGTTATTAATAAATAATAATAATAATAATACCAAGTACCCAACAACGACCCAATTAACTAAGCGACGAAAAACAAAAAAAAGAGTAAAAAATATAGTTTCAAATATTGGACTATTTAAAAGAGAGAAGTAAAAACAGAATTACAAACGCTGGTGATTGAGATTTAATTTTAGCTCCGAAGTACATTATTGAAAGTGAGTTTGTGCCGCTTATTTCCACGAAATCGACGATTGGGCCTCAGCAACAGTAACTATACAACAAGAGCGGTAGTCTTTTTTCTTGTAAGAGAGACTCTCTTTTTTCCCGTTTTATTTGTGAAAACTATTTAATAAGAGTTTTCCTGAAATTTTTGTTTTTTGTGGTTTTTGTGAAAATTTATCTCTTCGGATTTGAAGCAAAGGCGAGAGTTTACCTTGACCTTAATTTTTTGTTTGTTTTTCGGAAATTTGTCTCGTCTCTCTTCTTTTCTCGTTCATTGTCACACACACACACACACACACACACACACACACACACAAAGCTGTGCGATGTCGGAGTAGTTTATGATGGCTATTAGAAGGTGCTGACACGATGGCAGTCCTGCATTAGCGCCCCTTCCTTCAATCATCCTTGGTGCGAGAGAATAGAATATCATAATTCATATTAAATATTCCGCCTAGCAGCACGGTGGTCTTTGGACTTTAGTGGTGAAATGATCCCCTTTTTCATTTTTTATTTACACTTTCATCTAATGAGTGACTACATACAACAGAGACGAGTGCTCGTATGGTGCGAAAAAACTCTCTAAGCTCTTCTCTTCATTATACTTTTTCTTACTTTCCTATACAACTTTCCTACAACTTTCCTACAACTTTTCTTTCACAACTCTTTTCTGTCAACAGTTGTTAACGAAAGAAGATGGGTCTATTTTTAATGTCTCTTCACTAAGTTACTGCTATTATTTGTGCGTGGAATCTTTACATGTTCATAACTAAGCATAGAGGAGGAGTTTCGTACCCCCTCCCTCGCATCCCTTTCCCCCCTCGCGCTATCCGAGAGTGAAATTTCGAGTCTGTTAGCCCGTATAACTACTACTATTTTCTTCTTATTCTTTATTATTGTTGTTGTTATCAGTATTAATAGTAAGCTAATAGTAATAGTACTAATAGTATATCATCTGGAATAATTACTGCATTGCTTAATTTTAATAGCATTCATTGCTCCTCTCATGAAAAAGTGTTGTCAATACGAATCAGAGTTCAGTGCCTTTAATAGACTCTTAGCAAACACACACACACACACACACACACGCACACACACACACACAAAAATACAAAATAACAACAAAAATAAATAAATATATATGCCTCCGTGGTGTAGTGGTTAGCATTGCTGACTACGAATCCGCCGGCCCAGATTCGATACCCGATGATGGCAGTTGACGCGCGGCAAACACAGCTGTTCATCCTTCCACACGATAAATTTGGGTGGTAGGTAAATGGGTACCCTGGGTAGCCTAGTGGTTAAGACGCTGGGCTGCTGCTGATCGGGAGGTCATGAGATCGAGTCCGGGCGAGGATTCTGCAATTTTTTACTACCCGTGGTGGTTCGTGGTTCGGATTCCACGTTAAGCTGTAGGTCTAAGGTGGAGCAACAACTTGACCTTCATCAGAATGAACGATTCGGGCGTAAGCAAAACCAAGGTTAACCAAAGTTATACACACACACACACACACACACACCTTACTTTACAACCTTGCAGAGGTTTCGCGCGATGATTTCTCATTTCGCGAAGGTCAAGCTTGTCGCCCCTCCTCTCGAGTTGGCCTGGTGAAGTAGTGAATTGGATTCTTGCGCTCTCCACCTCACATAGCCAGGTACGCCCGGCTCATCTGGGATTGTTCTGAGCCAGGCGTCTAGTCTTCTTTTGAAGATGTCCACTGCAACTCCCTTCGTGTTTCTTAGGTCTTTGGGCAACTGATTAAACAGTTTTGGTCCTCTCACTACAAAACTATTTTCTTTCAGGGTTAAGGATGTTCCCTGTCTCGCCTTCAATTTGGGAATACGACACAGTCTACCGTTTCTACTTTCCACCGTTGTTTGGGGAGTTATAGGGTTCAGAGTAAAATTAGGGACTAGTTTCTCCATTATTTTCCAAGTGTAAATAATGGTGTATCTCTCTCTCCTCCTTTCCAGTGAATATAGGTCTAGTTCGCGTAACCTTTCCCAGTAATTTAGTTCTTTGCACCCATTGATCTTGGCTGTGAAGCTTCTCTGGATCCCTTCCAGCTGTCTAATGTCTTCTTTTTTATATGGGGATGTTAGGACCGAGCAGTATTCCAATTTGGGTATGATCAAGGTTTTCAGTAGAGGAATCATTACGTTCCTATGCCTTCGTTTAAAGGTTCTCAATATCTGTCCCGTTATTCTCTTTGCTCTGTTTACTGCTATCTTATTTTGTGTTTCAAATTTCGCATCATCTGTCATTACAACCCCTAAATCTTTTGCTCTGGAATTTCTCTGAATTTCCTGTCCATTTGAGGTATAATATTCCATAGATTTTAGGTCTTCTCTTTTTCTGTACCGTAATAGCTGAAATTTCTCGGTGTTAAACTTCATATTGTTGTCTTCCGTCCACTTGTAGATTCTGTTTGTCATATATAATATATATATATATATATATATATATATATATATATATATATGAATATAATTGCAAAGTATTGACTTACAGGAACCGCAATTTGCATGATAATGCCGTAATAAAATTATATAATTAATGAATATAATTTAATTACGAGAATCTTATGCATACAGTATTAACTATTCTTGTAAGTCAATACATTATAATTATTTTATACGAGTGTAATATATATATATATATATATATATATATATATATATATATATATATATATATATAAGGCACCCCGCTGAATTGGAATGCAGTCTTGGACGCGCTAATCGTGTCTGCGAAGGCTATAGTATGTGTACTATACAAAGCTGGGCACAAACCGTTAATCCGTTAATCGTTAATTAACGAAGTTAACTTTTTCGTTAACGATTTAACTTTTAAGTTAACTTTGAAAATCATTATCGGACTAATTAACTTCCGTTACATTTAACTCCCGTTAACTCAAGTCCGTTAACCCAAAAAATTCATAAATAAACGTTCAAAAGTTTATATTATTTTCAGTGCTGAGCAGGTGCGCAATTAATCCGCCACTGTTAATAGTGATGAACGAATTTCCATTTCCGCAGTGCAAAATCAGGCGATATATTTGTTTCCGTCGCCACAATTTGTGTCTTACCAAATATGGTAGTTATTTATGGCATTGGTTTGAGCAAAACATGGTCGACTGTAAAATCAGGCGGAAAGATTTGCCATTTGAGTTGAATGTTTCAACTTCTTTCAAGAAATATCACGAGCAAGTGTTGGTGGACTTGTTCATCAAGTTCAACACAGCCATCCCCTCCAGTGCTGCAGTGGAGCGTTTGTTCTCTATGGGCAAGGACATCCTGAGGGCCAAGAGATCATCCCTGTCTGATGAAAACTTTGATATGCTAATTTTCATGAAGGGCAACATGCATCTCATGGACAAAATGGAGAACGAGAAGAAGAGGGAAAATTAAATTATATATATATTGTGTTTTTCATTTTTTTTATAATAAAAGTTAACGTTAACGGTTTATCGGTAACTTCCGTTACATGTTTAACGGATTAACGGTTAACGAAGTTAACTTTTTGGTTAACGGATTAGCGGTTAACGAAGTTAACTTTTTGGTTAACGGTGCCCACCACTGGTACTATAGTATTAGTCCGGTTGCACGGGGTTGGAACCCTGCATTGTTTGTTATAAAGCAAATCTTGACATATTTTGAAAGCTTATACCACCCCATTCAAGAATCCATCGCGTGTACACCTGACACCCGCTTAGCTTTTTCAATATGGCCGGCAAAACTGAAAAATTTCATATCCTGGTCAATACTTGATGGATTTTGATGATCTTGGTGTCATTTCTAGGGTTTCTTAGGATGATGAGTCGATCTGGAGGGGTTGCAGGTACTTTGGGAGTCGTTTTGACCCACATTCGTCAATGCTCAAGGTCATTGGAGGTCAAACGCTCCCCGAAATAAGGAATATTCCATATCCCGGGCAGTCGTGGAGATATTTTGGTGATCTTACTGTCGTTTTTATAGTTTTGGGCGAGACTGAGTAGTTCTATAGGCACATGATAACAGTAGGATATCATTTTGCAACTCCATGGGTCAAGTCAAGGTCATCTGAGGTTAAAGTTTGGCCTTGAAATATGATAATGCCACAGTTGACATCACTGTATTTGCTTTATTTCAGTGACAATTTCTACAATCTAGCTAACTGCTGAGCACTTAACATCTTTCCTGCAGATAAAACCAGATCATAATGCTTAAATGACATAACCCACATTATATGGATATGGATATTCGGATATAAACCACAATTTATGCTGAAGTGCAGGGCACATGCATTCTATGGAAGGTTGCAAAGCTACAAGATATGACCTCGTAAGCAAAACAAAGCTCACACCTAGCTGGGGGATTGGCATTGACAACTTTGATGCAGTTATTCACATTAGGTAACCATTTATTGGGGGCAAATATCAAAAGACATGGTTGTGTCAGGATCGTCAGGATCATCAGTCTGCTCTTCGTTTGTGTTTTGGGTCAATGGATTGTTGCAATCCAAGCCGCTGCCACATGCATAGAACATTGTGCAAGGGATTCCGCGTCCCATGCAGCCGCAGCGACTCCCCCTGCATGCTGATTGTGATTCACACCCACATCTGATTAGCTTCAGAACTTCATCTGGTGCTAAGCACACTCCTTCACCAACTGTTTTTGGGATGAGAACTCTGTCTGTTTCGTCTCTCTCCCACCCATAATGCACAGGATCAAGTGGTGGTGAGTCACACTTTAGTGCATCGAGCCAGTTCGCCACAGTGTAGTGGGCTCTGAGCACATTTTGATGGAAAGCTTCAGTTGGTGGTGGTAGAGAACATAGTTTGGGTCAGCAGTTCCCGACTTCCGTGTCTTCTAAGCCCATACTTGCTGACGACACTCAGTAAGAGATGAGGATTTCTTATCCCCATAGCATGCAACAATGAACGCTGTTGCCTCTTTCTCGATATGGTCAAAGCATGCATCAAGGGACCCCAGCTTGTCTAGCTTCCGACCCTTCTTGGCTGTGGCAATGGCAGTGGCTTTGCCGATGCCATGTATTGCTGCAACTGTGTCACAACCACTCAAAGCGTGTAGTTTGAGGATTTGTGGGATGATGTCTTTGTGCTGGGTTACAGTTGCTCGGATGTCCACTGATTTTCTGCCACGCACTGGAGCATGACTCCAGATTTGAAAAAATTTACTGGAGCACAGCTCTGAATTTACTTTTTTCCTCATCATCTTCATCCTCAACAGCTATATCTACATCAGGCATATTAGTGTCACTATTTGCAATGTTTTCCATTATATCACTTGGTACTGAAAATGAATCATCAGCATGCCCTAGATCCTTCTTTTCCACCAATTTGAATGTAGATTTGATCAAATCATTGTTCAGGATTTCTTGTATTGATTTACACTTGCTTAAATGGGCTATGGAAATGTTAAATTTGTTGCTTTTTGCTTTATTAGATTTGGATGCAACACTTGAACTTGAAGGCATATTTTGACTCTTCTCTTTATTAACCACAACAGCTTGGTGAGTTTCTTTTGTTAGGCGCAAAATTGCATTCAATGTCTTCTGGATTTTGGAATTTTCAAATTCCTCTAAAGCAGTTTTGTTAGTCTGATGCGCAGATTCCTCACTTACCTTTTGTTTCTTAGGTGGAGGAGAAGCACTTTCTTCAGTCTGTGAAACATCTAGTGAAAAAGTTTCATTTTCTAGATTAGCAGTTGATGAAGTTGGTTCATTTTTCTGAGGTCTAGCACTAGCACATTTTGTGAAAAACTAAATGACTGCTTTGCCGTATCTCTTTGCTGCACTTCATCCTGGTATTTCTTTACTGCAATATCTAAGCTGTGGGCCCAAACTCTGGGACCTCTTGTATTGTAACAAATATTTTTTTTGGAATTAAAATGTTCCTCCCAGTTTTGCTTCTTTGAATATTTGTTCTTGCATTGACCACAAAAGTAACCCCTTTTAACACCCTCACTTTTCTCTCCAACTTCATCAATATTAGGATCCATTATTGATTATTGACTACCTGAAAAAATACAAAATAAGTAAAAGTTAGTAAATATAGTATGGTAAAAGTGAGTAAAAGTAAGTAAATATAGTACAATGAAAGTAAGTAAAAGTAAGTGCTTTAAACTTAGTAAAAGTAAGGAAGAGTAAGTAAAAGTAGGTAAGTTAAAGTAAGTAAAAGTAAGTTTAAACTTAACTAAACTTTTCAATTCTAGAGTCATGGTGGATTACTTAAAACCGCACAAGTAATTATCTGGCCAATTTATCAAACCTGGCCGAGATCAATGGAACATAGTCCAATCCTGATAATTTTATATTAAAAAAAATATACGTTTTAATAAAATTTTAATTATCAAAACATTGAAGCTTAACAAAAAATAAAAATAATTGTTAAATATGGAATTACCAACTAAACTTAAAATAACTAAATTTGTAATTTAAAAAAATTGGTTTGTACAAGAACGTATACGCAAAAAAATTGCATAACGTCTAGCGGATGAACAAAACCCAAACCCAAATTTACTTTTTCTCATGGTCAAATTTACTGGAGCAATGCTCCCAAGATCCCCGGAATCTGGAGTCATGCACTGGAGACTCCATAATCATAGGACAGCCTAGTTTCTTAAATTCATAGAAGTGTCAGCATGGCAAACACGTCTGTGTCACCACAAATGATGGAGATGCGGACATCAGAATCTTTCTCAGCTTGTGCGATAGCGTGTTGTGTTATTATCACGTCAGCCTCTTCATGAGATGATGAGAGCTCCAATGCTGCTCGACTCCTGCCTCGCACAATGGAAGTCGGTATGGTCTGCCATCCTGCAAGCACTAGCTCATGGTCTTGGGTTACAGTTGCGAGATACTCGCTGTCAGCAAGGATTTTCTCAGAGCAGCCTGTTTAGTTGCTCCTTGTTCGCGGTGCACGTGAGAACAGCGTCTCTTGTAGGCAATGGGGTGTTGAGGTCCAGCTTGTGAACTCTGCTGCTCTTGCTTCTCATTGCCCGAGTGCTTGATTTCGGAGAGAAATCATAATAGCGATCAAAAGCTAGTACTACAGATGCATGAGAAAGATGTTTCGGTAGCCATACTTTGAAGGTTTGGATAAATGTAGCAACTGTGCCACTAGCAGGCCAGTCGACTGTCCACAAAACAGCTGACACATCTATGATAACTGTTGGTCGACCCCATGTTCGAGAGGATGTTTCCACTTCCAAGTTCTGCTTCAATGCGGAGTTAGCTGCAGTTCTCATTAAACCATCTGGTTGGAACAATGCGGATGGGTATGCCGCAAGCTCTGTTGAGAATACATGGGTCAAGTCAAGTTCGCGTTCGCTCATCAGCAAACCGATGACGCGTGCATAAATCGCTTCTTGGTCCATAACCAAGTGGGCACCCACCTTGATATGTTTCGTTTTACTTGCAAAGGTGATGACATGTTTGGAAATGATGCCATAAAAGCCTTGTGGCCATGATGACTCGTACTGTGCCAGTTGCGTCTTTCCAATACTAACAGCTCTATCGGCATTGGCATCTGGAGATGTAAGCTGTCCTGTCTGAATATTGTATAAGTTGCCTCCTGGATGTGACTCTGGATCCATTGGGTCCATGCACTTAGAAAGGGAATCATGAAGTGATTGGCGATCTTCTCCATCATGTTTGATGCTACCTCCTGCCTCCTCTTTGTGGTACAGATGGAATGTTTCTAGGTGCTCACTCATATCTAGGAGGTCAGCAGTCAGACTCACACGAGCATTGAGGCTGTATACCCACGTGGCCATCACTTGTGGATTTTGAGTGTTACCAATGACACCACTAGAGGAATAATTAGATATATTGGAATTCACCTTACCATGGGGAAAATAATCCCTGATTTCATTTTAAACCCTATAGAACTACTCAGTCTCGCCCAAAACCATAAAAACGACAGTAAGATCACCAAAATATCTCCACAACTGCCCGGGATATGGGATATTCCTTATTTCGGGGAGCGTTTGACCTCCAATGATCTTGAGTATTGACGAATGTGGGTCAAAATGACTACCAAAGTACTTGCAACCCCTCCAGATCGACTCAACATCCTAAAAACCGCTAGAAATGACACCAAGATCCTCAAAATCCATCAAGTATTGACCAGGATATGGGATTTTTCAGTTTCGCCGGCCATCTTGGAAAATGGCGGCCATATTGAAAAAGCCAAGCGGGGATCAGGTGTACACCCGATGGATTCTTAAATGGGGTGGTATAAGCTTTCAAAATATGTAAAAATTTGCTTTATAACAAACAATGCAGGGTTCCAGTAAAATCAGGGTCTGTGCTACCGGACTATATGTATACTCATAGATTAAAGCAGTACATCCAAGGTATGTGGGCTACCATAAAGATAAACAGTAAACACGTGTGTGTGTGTGTGTGGTTTTAGATAATAAAAGCAACCTATCACACAGTTAATACAATAATTTCATTGAGAGGACGCTCTCGTTCTTTTGAGGTGAAGTATCAAATTTCCTTTATAAATGCTAAGTGTATTTCCAATTTTACAAAAGAATATATAAAAGACACGAAAAAGCAACAGACTGGCTGGTCCCTACGAGGCTGTCTGTTTAAGGTGGGAGGTTAAGATATGAAAGAAAATTTAAAAAACGAGTGAAAATTTTAAAGAAAAGAAAAATGGAGATAAATTTAGAGATAAGTGAAAATTTTGAAGCAAAGAGGAGAGAATCCGAATGAAATTTCTACAATACTTTTATGCGCTAACAAATGCTCCTAATTGGGAGTTTATGGCAAGATAAGCATCTCGTTCCTTTTTTAAAGGACTCGATCGAATTACTTTGAAAACTACGCTGGCTGGCAATCCATTCCATAAATAAATTTAACTATACGATCGAAGAAGGAACGCTTAGCTTCGTTAAAATTGAAATGTTTATCCCAATAATTTCGGATCATTATCGCGAATTCTATCCGCATTTGTGAAGGTAAAAAAATATTTTTCGGCACCGACGTTGGCAAAACCTTTAATCATTTTAAACACACGGATTAAATTTTCTCGAATCTGCCCTTGTACGAGTGAAGAGAGATTTAACGTTTCCAAACGTCTCAAAATCTGGGAATAATTTTTTAGGTCGTCTCTGCATTCTCCTTATTCTGTCTGTCCTGTCGTAAATATCTCACTTTAATCTCACTGTATGTAATTTTCCTTTTGTTTAAAGTTTACGTAAGTTACTGACAAGAAATGTCGTTTACAAGTTAAGAAGAAGTAGTTAACACACTAAAGCGACAATGTCAATTTGTTTTTTGATACTGTTAAGTGAAAAGGCCCTTGACCTAACTCCCGGCGATTCATTCGTCAGCCATTGATTCTCAGAGTATCATGAAGAGGACCACAAAACAATAACGGGTACGACAGCGGACAAGTGCCGTCTCCAGCCGTTTCACAATTCATCTCTCAGGTGGGTCATACAGGTTCCCCAAGCAAGGTCCTTCGAAGTAATCTTCAAAGGGGCCTCAATAAACAAGTATAAGTATCGTGTGTATATATATATATATATATATATATATATATATATATATATATATATATATACAGTCCCAGATTTAGCTATAGGCGAACTAGGCGATCGCCTAGGGCCTCACGCCAAAGGGGGCCTCGCTCAAGCCGTTTTGCGCGTTCTGTTCAAGTGATATTAATGATTTAGAACTCTATGAAGAACTTAAAGTACTTTGCAGGTTTATACCTGAGAAAACAGATCTCGGAAATGCCCTTGTTTAAATAGTGCAAAAACAACTAAGTGAGATTTATCCTAATGTTTATGTTGCACTTCGAATAGTATTAACCATCCCAGTTACTGTTGCTTCGGCTGAAAGAAGTTTCTCGCGTCTCAAACTTATTAAAACATATTTTCGTTCCACCATGTCTCAAGCGAGATTGCAATCATTAGTCATGTTATCAATAGAAAACGATATAACAAATTCATTCGATTATTCTCAATTAATTGAAGAGTTTAGCTCGAAGAAAAGTAGAAAAGCATTGCTGTAATATTCAAGGAGCATCTGAACCAAATATTAAAGCATTAATATTTAGCCTGATAAGTCGATCGCTCACTATTATAAAAAATGAAATGTCAACATCTCATATACATCACATATGAAAAACGTTTGTATACTATGGAAAGTCATTACCTATAATATTATATAAATCTTAGAAATCATTGTCTTATATTTTCGATACAAATCTTGATTCATATTATAATTTATACTTATTTGTATGGTTTATTTATATTTCTTATACAATTTCCATGCGTGATTATTTTGGTTTGGTTTAATTTTTAAGTGCTGGCATAGTTCTGTCTATGCGGGATTCTAATATTGCTGGTATAGTACCGATAATTAAGTCCATATTTTCATATATATATAGGCCTAGGGCTTCGCAATTTCTAGATCTGCCTAGGGCCTCGCAACTTCTAGATCCGGCCCTGTATATATATATATATACATTAGGGTTATGACTTTTAATTTTTTGTCATAATATTGTTTCCTGTATCATCGATCGATGAACTTTTGCTTGAAAACAATAAAAAAGGGCCTACTTCTTCAGAATTAAAAAAAAATGTCACCCCGAAAGCAAATATAGTATATTAGTATATTCGAGACAGCTGCATTGCACCATTCTAGATTGGTTACCTGATGATTATCATAAATTGTCCAATATCTTGCAACAATACCGAAAAGCACTAAATACTCTGGAAAATCACTGGAACAGAGACCCATCTGCAATAGCTATACCAAGGAGCAACCAATATTTATTATTTTATTAATTTTTTTATTTTTATTTTGGGGTGAAGTTTTTTCAAAATATATCGAAAAAACTGTTATTTTCATTGTCAGGGGGCAAACGTTCATCGATTTATGATACAGGAACATGAGGTTATAAAAATGTCATAACACTAATATACATACATTTTAACTGCAAAGAACACGCAGTATAATTAACGTAAAGAACGACGCTTGTATAGGAGAACATTCCGCGCAAGATGAGGAGGGAGAACGAACAAATGAAAAAATGAGGTTCGTTCGCCCTCCTCATCTTGCGCGGAATGTTCTCCTATACAAGCGTCGTTCTTTACGTTAATTATACTGCGTGTTCTTTGCAGTTGAAATGTATATATAGGTGCGGCATGTGGGAGGTGCCCCCCTCGGGGCATTGGTTTCTGCGTGTATGTAGGAGAATTACGACTTCTGATCGAGTGAGGACCATGGTGTAGTGGTTATCATATCTGACCGGCAATCGGAAGATCCCGGGTTCGATTCCCGGATGGTTACCTCATTTTTTCATTTGTTCGTTCTCCCTCCTCATCTTGCGCGGAATGTTCTCCTATACAAGCGTCGTTCTTTACTATATATATATATATATATATATATATACAGGGCGTCCCAAAAAAATGTATACATACTTTAAATACTTATAAAGGCAGTGTTTATTAAAATACATTTCATTTTCAAAATGTAATAGAATCTACAGACATTATTTAATTGTTTTGTCAACGTCTGTTTTCAAACTGACGTCCGTTCTGGTCCAGGCACTGCTGATAACGCGAAGCACTGGAATCGCAAACATCACGAAACATTTCGTTTGGTATTTGTGTGCATTCTCGTTCAATGGCTGCTCTCAATTCAGCGACTGTTGCAGGTTTTATAGCGTAGACTTTGTCTTTTAAGTATCCCCATAAAAAAAAGTCTAGTGGTGTGAGGTCTGGTGAACGCGGAGGGTATTCTACGAAACCCCTTCGTCCAATCCACATCCACATCGTGCCAAGTACCACTCGCAATACTCCACTCTTCGGTCCGGATCATCTTCATTAATAGCATGGACTAATCTTGGAATGTAACTTTTCCATTGACAGCGCTCAAAATGCGTTGGACAGACGATTCTGAAATTCCTACCTCACGACTCGCTTGCCGCACAGATTTTCTTGGACTTTGGTGATACGTTTCCAGTACTCTTTCTTGCTTTGTGGGGCTTGTCGATGTCCGTGGTCTTCCGGAACGCTTCTTGTGGACATTCTGAACAGTTCCATCGGCTTCAAACTTATCTCTAATTCGAGTGATGGTAAGTCGCGTTGGTGGATCTGTTTGAAACTCCCTCCTAAACTGTCTTTGCACTTCAACTGCGTTTTCACACTTCCAGTAGCATTTTAGAATGAATTTCCTTTGTTCAAAGCTTAGTCTGACTGCCATTATTAATTCTAATGGGTTTAACTTGGAAAGAAAGAAACATCAATTGAGCTATCAGCTGTTAAAGTGTGTATACATTTTTTTGGGACGCCCTGTATATGTATATAAAAGCGAAATCGACACCGTTTTAATGAGTGTGTGTCTCAACTAGTAGTGCAATAATCGCCCACGACGAACCAAAGACAGCACAAGAGTGCCAGCGAAAAGGCATCGGGTGTCAGACAGAGCGTTTGGCGCCGAGACCGCATGACTGACATTTCATCGCCTCAGTTAACAAATGAACATTGAGCAATCCATGAAATTTATCCAACTTATCCGTCCCTTCTTCAGTGGCTCCTTCAAATTAAAGCTTTGCGCGATGAATAATGATAGATAATTGGCCGTATTAATACCACTATGTTTATCCATTGGATTAGAAGTTATCAATTCATTCTCCTTTCAGTGTTGTGCAGTTAAACGAGTATTGCACACACACACACACACACACACACACACACACACACACACACACACACACACATATATATATACGGTATGATTGTATCTTGGCGAATGATTTATATCAGAAACAAAACACTTAAATGTTAAGTGTAATGAAGTTTCATGTCGCGAATACGCTTAAAAACCCTTGTCGTCATTTATCATTCTCTTATTTTGTATGTGTATATATAATAATAATAATAATAATTTATAGTGAGAGATTCATATCTCCTTCAGTATATACGAATATATACTGTAACTAATCAACATCAATCAGTAATCATGTAGCGCACCAATATATACCCAACCTTTCTAACCTTGAAGACTTTATCCTCACACACACACACACACACACACACACACACACACACACACACGAAAAGAAAATCGTAACCACTCTTGATTACAGGGTTCCAACTATAGTCTGTATACACATACATTACCCGAAATACCATTGGGTATAACCCTAATTTTTAGCCCAGATTACGCTGCCATGGAATGTTTACTATCGAATTCGTACATAAAAAGGGATTGACTGTGTGCGTTTGCATTTTTCCACACTAAATAGAGGTGAAAGTATCATAATAGTTTACAGTATATAGAAGCAATGTTTTCAAATTTTGTGTGTTTGTACCGATATTAAATAAGAGATCGATAGGTAACACTCCTTCTCTCTCAATCATCCACCCATCGCCCATCCCGTATATATATATATATATATATATATATATATATATATATATATATATATATATATATATATACATACAGGGTGTTCAAAAAGAAACGCAACCCAAAATAAAAATAAAAGGGTAGGTTACAATGATATATGCATTCTCCACTGGGTTGCGTTTCTTATTGAAAACCATATATATATATATAGTAAACTTAAAATCTCTTCGTTCGTAGTTCAGAAAGCTAAAAAAAAAACTTGTAGTAAAAAAAGAACAACAAAAAATTCATTCCAGTTTTGGAATCGCAAATAAGGTCTGGCGCCAAATTTGTATTATTTTTATTTTAAGTTTTATATTTCTTATTTTGAAATTTTAAAATATTTTGGAGTTTCTTCTAAGAATTAAAATATACTTCCATATTGCAATGAATCTATAATTCCGATACTTAATCTTGGTTATAAACTTGCTTTTTCGTTTATGACTGACAACTTAACTGGTCTTTGCGGACTATTGTTAAATTTTGAACAAAAACGTTTTGATGCAACAGTCTTTGATTGATTCTTCACGGCTCATAATTATTACATAAGGTTCTTCTGTCGCATTCTGTCAGTGTTGCTTTTTACGCTCACTATATTCCTTGTTTGATGTTCTTTTTTTTACTATTTTTGCGTGTATTCGTAACCTTGAAGACTATTCCTCGAGCTACTGAAACACCAACCAAACGGGCTCCTACTATCATTCCTCCTTCACGGGCAGTAACATCTTTTTCAAACGCTATATTTTTATTTATTTTAAAAGAACATGAAAAAAACAATATGAACATATTAAAATAGAAGATGTTCTCAACATTATATGCAGTTACATATTAATTTAATAAAGTACATAACGCCATTAATGATATCAGAAAATACAGCACCGAAAATGCGAGCGTTTCCATTATTCTGTCCAACCCATATATATAATATATATATATATATATACACACGCGGGGTACACAATAATATACATATGGAAAATACTTGAGGGCTTTGTTCCCTAATCTTAGAAATGAAATAGAAACAAACTGGAATGAGAGAAGAGGCAGATTTTGTGACAGGGAAAGGGGGCCATGAAAACGAGGATGGAAAATACCCTCAGAATATGAGACCCAAAGCTCTTTAAAGTCTTGCCAAAAGACATGAGGAACCTCCAGCACACCGACCTGAATAACTTCAAGAACCATCTGGACAGATTCCTGTGTAAAGTCCCTGACCAGCCATGCGTGGCTGGATACGAGAGCAGGAGAAGATCAGACAGCAATTCCCTCCTTCACCAAATCCCGCAAATGAGGCGGGATGTTGCAGAGGGGTCGACTACAGGTCAATCCTGAACCGTCGTTCAAGTAACAAAGTATATATACAGTATATATATATATATATTTTTTTTTTTTTTTTAAGTTCGAGAAGAACCGATTCGCCTCTTTTAAAAGGGCATATCTTGGTGGAAAAACAAAGAAAAAGTGAGCGGAAAGACAGAGGGAAAAGAAAGGGTGGAGGGGACAGTCGAAGTGGAAAAAGACCAAGGACTGCAGGGTCGAGCCCCATCATCCTTGGGTGCTAGGGCCGGGAGGGCGCACGTGAAACCTCCAGGAACAAGCACGTACAAACGAGCACAAAGAACACTCAAGAGCACGAGCTTAGAACCCCCTTGCGGGGATATATATATATATATAAAATCACACACCTTGTTTAGGTTCCGTGCGTCGGTCTTTCTTCACACAAAGGACAAGCTGGTGGCCCCGCCTCTAGTCCTGGCTTGGTGGAGGAGCGAGTTGCTCTCTTGCGCTCTCCACCGTACATAGCAAGGTACATCCGGCTCATCTGGTACCGTCTTGAGCCAGGCATCTAGTCTTCTCTTGAAGACTTCAACTTTGAAACCTGTAACGTTTCTGAGGTCCTTTGGAAGCCGGTTGAAAATTCTTGGCCCCCTGACAACCAAGCTCTTTTCCTTCAGAGTTGAGGAGGTCCCTTGTCGGGCCTTTAATTTGGGAACACTGCAAATTCTGCCTTTCCTATTTTCCAGCGTTGTTTGGTTGGTAAATGGGTCTAGTTTGAGGTTTGGTACCAGTTTTTCGATCATTTTCCATATGTAGATTATGGTATACCTCTCTCTTTTAGTTTACATAGTCTTTCCCAGTAGTTGAGTTTTTGGCAGCCATCAATCTTGGCTGTGAAATGTGTCTGTGTTTCTTCCAGTTTATTAATTTCTTCTTTTTTATATGGGGACGTCAGAACTGAGCAGTATTCAAGTTTTGGTATGATCAGTGTTCTCAGCAGGGGACTCATTACTGTCTTGTCCCTCCTTTTGAACGTTCTTAGTACCTGTCCCGCGACTCTCTTTGCTTTGTTTATTGCCATCTGATTTTGTCACGAATTTGGCATCATCGGTCATTACCACTAAGTCGACCGCTTTCCTGCTTCTCTGAATTTCTTGTCTATCTGGGGCATAATATGCAGTCTAAGTTCCTTATTTCTACCATATCTTAAGAGCTGAAATTTCTTGGTGTTAAATGTCATATTTTCGTCTTCTGACCATTTGTATATTTTGTTCGTGTCCCTCTGCAAGGCCTCCACTTCGTTTGCCTCGCTGATTTTTCTGCTAATCTTTGTATCGTCCGCAAATGATGCGACTATACTGTTGCTGTTTACTCCACTGTCTATGTCTGTTAGCATGATAATGAACAGGAGTGGGGCCAACAAACTGTACCTTGTGGTATTGAGCTGCGTACTTCTGGTTCTGATGATGATACACCTTGAGTTTTGACGACCTGTAGTCGTTTTCTGAGGAAGTTGTAGATCCATTTTCCCACTTTGCCTGTTATTCCCATATGTTTCATTTTATGTGCTATTATACCATGATCGCATTTGTCGAAAGCTTTAGCAAAATCCGTGTATATGACATCATAGTTTTCATTGCCTTCAAGTGCATCTAGGACATCGTTATAATGCTCTATAAGTTGTGATATGCATGATCTTCCTGATCGGAATCCGATGCTGATTTTCGTTGCATCTTTCCAATATCTCCAAGAAGTCATAGATTTTCTCTGACTATTCTTTCAAATAATTTGATGAGGTGGGACGTCAAGGACACTGGTCTGTAGTTCTTTGCTTGAGATCTATCCCCGCCTTTATATACAGGGACAATGTTTGCTCTTTTCAAGATACTCGGTATTTCCCCAGTGTCTAGGGATCTTCTCCATATCCAGTATATATATATAATATATTTATTTATTATGAGAAATAAAGAATAAATTAAAACATAAGACTAAACAGATCCAGATCTTATCGCACTTCCACCTTCCCCCCAAAAATAACAGTTGCATTTTGAAGGACTCTCTCTCTCTCTCTCTCTCTCTCTCTCTCTCTCTCTCTCTCTCTCTCTCTCTCTCTCTCTCTCTCTCTCTCTACCATCATGATTTCTTTTTTTTCTTCTTTCTCTTGGGTGGTTGGATGCACGTGGTGGGTGAGGGCATGGTGTGGAAAATCTGATTTCTGTTCTTGAGTCCTGTTTCCACCCATTTCCTGTAAAAGCATTTCATCATAGTGCCGACGTGATGGCCTTGCGGGTACATGGGTGTAGACATGGGGAGTTTAACTTTTACTTTTCTCTTAATCCTTATGGGGCTAGCCTGAAGTGGGTCACAGAGTCCTTGTTGAACCGATACTTCGGTAAATAGAGCTGTGAATATTTTGTATAAACTCAAAACAATATGTTCGGGTTTTTTGTGACGATACCAAGTAGTTCGTATAAGATCAGCACAAATATATTATTAGTTATTTATAAAACGGTGCTATCTCGTGTACGATTTGTGTGTGCATAGCGTAATTGTAGAGGTAGCTTATATATTCTCCGCTTTCCTGTAAAATTTCCTTGGCTACATTTCCGGAGTAAGGTATTTTCTTAAACCTTTCTCCGTACCCTGACTCTGGCGGAAGGGAGCGGAGGGTAGAGAGAGAACCTTATGCTTTTCTTTCCAGTTTTATGCTACTGCTAGAATAGTTAAAAGAAGTAGTTTAATAACAGGAACCGCCCCGAGTGGACCGAAGGTCTTTGAGGCTTCCTCTTTTCCTTGTAACTCCTTGTAACTTAATAATTTACATAAACCTTTTACATCAATAAAGAGTGAAGCATTTTCCAATCAAGTTTTTAAAAATATTACGACACAAATTGCATAACCAACCAAATATATATACAGGGTGTAACAAAATTTGTTATCGGTTTGGGGGATTTGTTTCGTAGATTTGGCAGATGACGTCAATTTAGCAATTTTCAATAAATTAAATTTGGACGATGCCCTAGAAACTTACCCGATTTAAGTCCGTGTGAAAATCTGGGTGCAACTGTCAAACAAAGAGCTGAAGTAGGTTTCTTTAAAATCGAAGAGGGCCAAGACCGAAATTCAAGAAAAAGGTTGATGAGAACGTCCAAAGAAGCTTTGAAAAGTATCGAGATTGATAGAGAGTTGCTTGGTAGATTTTTTCTCATTCCTTTCAAAATAGTGTTCAATTACGAAGGGAAAGACAAGCAAAGCATATTGGTCGTTATTCAGGTTTGTTAAGTCTTTCTTCAATTAATTAAAATGGTTATTTTTTTAATTTCCAAAAACCGGTGAAGAATTTTGTTACACTTCGTATATAGACCTAAATACATATAATTATTTATCAACTAAACGCCACTCAATAACAGATCTAGAATGTACAGTGTATATATATATATATATATATATATACAGGGTGGGCGGAAAGTAGCTCCCTATTTTGGATTGGTAAAAAAATACGTATATTTTCCATTTATTTCAGAAGAAATAATATGAAAAGGTAGGCATACATGGTAGGTTTTCTCTAAAATTCAATGTGGGCTCCAACTCTTTCCACCAGCTTCTGGAGCCGCCCAGGAATGGCGTCCACTGACTTTAGCACGAACTCCGGCGGGATGGAGGACATGACTTCCCGAATTCGGTCCTCCAGTTCTTCCAATGTCCTCGGTTTGGTGCGGTAGACTTCTTCCTTTACCCACCCCCAAAGAAAGAAGTCGCACGGTGTCAAGTCGGGGCTCCTGGCTGGCCATTGATGTGGACCACGACGACCCATCCAACGCCCAGGGAAGTGGGCATCCAGCCACTCACGGACAACAAGAGCGAAGTGCGGAGGGGCGCCATCTTGCATAAATATCAGACCGTGCGACTTCTTTCTTGGGGTGGGTAAAGGAAGAAGTCTACCGCACCAAACCGAGGACATTGGAAGAACTGGAGGACCGAATTCGGGAAGTCATGTCCTCCATCCCGCCGGAGTTCCTGCTAAAGTCAGTGGACGCCATTCCTGGGCGGCTCCAGAAGCTGGTGGAAAGAGTTGGAGCCCACATTGAATTTTAGAGAAAACCTACCATGTATGCCTACCTTTTCATATTATTTCTTCTGAAATAAATGGATAATATACGTATTTTTTTACCAATCCAAAATAGGGAGCTACTTTCCGCCCACCCTGTATATATATATATATATATATATATATATATATATATATATATATATATTACGTAAGTTATCCCCTTATTTACCTGTTCCTTAATCTTTAATTGCAGGTGGACGATTTTGATTATTACATGGACCAGAGAGCAGTTCAGAGAGCTTGGTCACGTGACCGCCTGAAGAAACATCAAGATCATATGAATAGTGAGTATATACTGTGTATATATATATATATATAAACACCTAGACATCTATCAACAGTTTTATTAAAAAAACATGAAAATTGAAAATTTTAGCAGAAAAAATGCCACTACCAGCATAATTATCCTAATAATATTTCAATAGGTAACACTTCAAACACTTACTTACATCCATAGTTGACAAACTGTGATAAAAACTGAAAAACAATTATAAACCTGCATTAGATTACGTGCCATCTACCTGACCAAATTCATTCATTTTCTTTCGTTCCTACTACTTCCGTATGGAGAAGTCCAGAGTATCGTAATTTGAAAAATTTAGCACCCATAGCATTCCCGTACCCAAATGGAAGGTTTATGAACAATAAGTATTCATATCTTTGGCTAAAATTATGACTTTAATTATTTTTGTAATGGGTAAATGATTACTTAAAGCGCACAATTTGTCGTCTCAGCACGAGCATGGCTTCCGTAATAGAAAGTCGATTAAAATGGCTATACATAAGTCTTAAGGAAGAAATCAGTATCGCTAAAGAGAATAAAAGATAATGAGTTTCGCTTTTATGGTTTTCAGCAAGACTCGCGTTATAAAATAAGTAGACCATACATAATATTGTACTCGACAAACTAAATTGTTTGGGTTTTAGAGGTGCTGTAAATAACTGACTGGTTTAAAAGTTATTTGCTCAATAGTTATGAATTTGTAGCACTCATCAATGTATGTTCCACTAAAATGATTATGAAACACGGTGTACCTCAAAGCTCAGTCTTGGGTCCACTATTGTTTTTATTGTATGGGAGTTGATAAAAGTGGATAGACACCTTCGGTTTTTCCATAGTTTTCGATTTGATAATAGAAGGCAATAAATTATAACAGATTTATTGAATTAATAATAATATATTTAAAATCGTGTTTTTTTTCATTTTTATATAAGCAAAACTGACATACGTTCTGGCGTGCCATTGATGAGCTTTGCCATTCGTCCTTGAGGGCAATCATCGTGGTGTCTATTTAATTTTGTCAACCGTTTATATGTAAATGATCTTAGCTTTATGTACTTGGCTTTATAATGTTTGCGGATGACACAACAGTCTTTTTTCTTAGAAAGTTATTAATACATTGTAAGAAGCATTTAAAAATGAAGTATGGACTGACTGACCTTTAAGAAACTCGTTTTACATAAAAATAAAACGAGTTTCATGATTTATGATAAAAAATATTTGGTTAATATGAATGTTAGATCGATTAATTAATTATTAAAGAGAATAACAACAAAAGTAACGTAATTATATCGTTCATAAGGTTCTGGGCCCGAAAATTAACGGGGTGAGCGATCGGCCCAACTTAACCCAAGCGCCAGCAGCCGGGAGCGAGTTCGACACCGATGCCACTGAGCTACCGGTAGCCCTAAACGATTTTAATACAATTTTAAAGGTTGCTTATGTTTTGCGTATAACGTACGCCTTTCTGTACAGCTTCCGAGGCGGCCAGACTGTTTACATTTTAACGCAGCTTCCGCTGCACATTTACACAACCCTCGGGTCGTTATTTGACGTTGTTTAATCCGAACGGCTCGCGAACAAACTGGGGAAGTTCGCTAATGCGTGAAATGTCCTATTATGTTTACCGTAATAGTTTTGTTTTTTGTTTTGATAAGGTTGTTTAATCTCCTTCGCAACATTTAAAGTCGTGTGACGGAGGGGACCTACGGCTTTACGTGGGATCCGAACCACGAGTCGCTACATAATCCGGACGCGGAGGACGGTCTCCCATCCAACTACCGGCCAGGCTCAATGTCGTTTAACTTCACCGATCGATGCGAACCGGTGTTACGACACTGGCCGCGACAAACCTCCCGCGATAATGTGGGCCGGCAATTGTCGCGAACTCGAAAGTAGGACGTTTTATTGTATTGTTTTTCTAATGTAAATGCGTTTAAAAATAAATGAATATTTCTTTTTAACGAGTCAATATTAAACCATCTTTATACGGCTGTTATTTAATTGTTTAATTTATCATATTTTCATATTAAATCTTTGTATCACGTAAAGTATAAACTATATAGCATATGTTACGCATTATCCGACCATGTACGTATATCAGCACCCTATAAAATGATACGCGTTAAATTCATCTGGGAGCCCAGTAAAGCCAAAGGCTCAGAGCCAAATTGTTTTAAAATAAATTTAGAATTTCTACATTCTATGTCAGAGTTATTTTAATACTTGTTCTAACAATAATAATAATAATAATAACAATAATATTATTATTTCTTCCTCTCAATTTGTGAAATTCATTCAACCCAAGATTAAATAAAGTGTGGAAGGATTCCCTATCATCGAAATTAATGGCAAGATAACTTTACACTCTTTTCAATGTTAACAAACATTGGAGATTTATGGATACGATATTTACTGACACGACCTGCACAAAATTTATTTTGAGGGGAGTCGATTTCACACTCGTCTGCTCTGACTTTATCCATTTTAAAACATGAAATAAGAAGACTTTCTAATAATTGATGGGTGGCTAAAATCAATTTGCACTTAAAGGTTTTGTGTATACAGTCACCTATGGAAATAATATCCCTCCCTTCTTTATTAATGCCCCCCACCTATTGAAGAAAGAAGAAAAAAAATATATATATATACTTGAAGAAGGAGAAATAGGAGCAGCTTAGTATACATAAATTTATACAAGTTTACAGTTTAGATAAGTCTACGGGCTAGCAACGAATAAGTTGAGAGAGAGAGAGAGAGAGAGAGAGAGAGTTACAAGGAGTTACAAGGAAAAGAAGTACCTCAAAAGGCCTTGCGGCCCATACCGAGGAGGTACCAATGGCAACGGGTGCCAGGGAAAATTTTGTCTTTCAAACTATGCTAGCA